>JARQOD010002658.1:0-74815 GCA_033576555.1 Oophaga sylvatica | reverse complement strand
TGTTGTCCTGGTGCGGGAGGGATCTTCTCTTGACGTGTCACTGGTGCGGGGAGGGGGTCTCTTGACTGGCCCCTGGTGCAGGGATGGGTCTCTTGGCTTTTCATGGTGAGGGAGGGGTCTCTTCTGTAGTGTCATGGTGCAGGGAGGGTCCCCCTTTTGCTGTGTCACTGGTGCAGGGGGGGGTCTCTCTTGGACTTTTCACTGGTGCGGGTGGGGTCTCTTTGTGACTTTTCAGGGCGGGGATGGGTCTCTATTGGCTGTCCTGGGCAGGGAGGGGCTCTCTGTGGTGGCACTGGTGCAGGGAGGGGGTTTCTCCTTGACTTTTGGGTGCAGGGGATGGGCTTTGTCTGTTACTGGGGGCGGGAGGGGTCTCTTCTTGACTGTGTCACGGTGCAGGGATGGGGTCTCTCTGTGACTGTAAATGGGCAGGGAGGGGGCTTCTTCTGTGACGGCCGGTGGGGGATGGGGTCTTCTTGACGTGTCACGGTGCGGGGAGGGGGTTTCTCTTGGCTGTGTCAGGTGCAGGTGGGGTTCTCTTGTGCGGTCACTGGTGCAGGGATGGGTCTCTCTCTGTGACTTGTCATGGTGCGGGGGAGGGGGTCTCTTCGTGACTGTGTCACTGGTGCAGGGATGGGGTCTCTCTGTGACTGTGTCACTGGTGCAGGGATGGGGTCTCTCTGTGACTGTGTCACTGGTGCAGGGATGGGTCTCTCTGTGACTGTGTCACTGGTGCAGGGATGGGGTCTCTCTGTGACTGTGTCACTGGTGCAGGGATGGGTCTCTCTGTGACTGTGTCACTGGTGCAGGGATGGGTCTCTCTCTGTGACTGTGTCACTGGTGCAGGGATGGGTCTCTCTGTGACTGTGTCACTGGTGCAGGGATGGGTCTCTCTCTGTGACTGTGTCACTGGTGCAGGGATGGGGTCTCTCTGTGACTGTGTCACTGGTGCAGGGATGGGTCTCCTCTGTGACTGTGTCACTGGTGCAGGGATGGAGTCTCTCTGTACTGTGTCACTGGTGCAGGGATGGGCTCTCTCTGTGACTGTGTCACTGGTGCAGGGATGGGGTCTCTCTGTGACTGTGTCACTGGTGCAGGGATGGGGTCTCTCTGTGCTGTGTCACTGGTGCAGGGATGGGGTCTCTCTGTGCTGTGTCACTGGTGCAGGGATGGGTCTCCTATGTGACTGTGTCACTGGTGCAGGGATGGGGTCCTCTCTGTGACTGTGTCACTGGTGCAGGATGGGTCTCTCTACTGTAGGGCAGTGTCACTGACTGTGCAGGGATGGGGTCTCTCTGTGACTGTGTCACTGGTGCAGGGATGGGTCTCTCTGTGACTGTGTCACTGGTGCAGGGATGGGTCTCTTCTGTGACTGTGTCACTGGTGCAGGGATGGGGTCTCTCCTGTGACTGTGTCACTGGTGCAGTGGATGTGGCCCTCATTGTGGACTGTGTTCACTGGTGCAGGGATGGGGTCTCTCTGTGACTGTGTCACTGGTGCAGGGATGGGGTCTCTCTGACTGCTTGAAGCTGTGTGTCACTGGTGCAGGGATGGGTCTCTCTGTGACTGTGTCACTGGTGCAGGGATGGGGTCTCTCTGTGACTGTGTCACTGGTGCAGGGATGGGGTCTCTCTGATGGACGTGTCTACTGGTGCAGGGATGGGTTCTCTCTGTGACTGTGTCACTGGTGCAGGATGGGGTCTCTCTGTGACTGTGTCACTGGTGCAGGGATGGGTCTCTGGATGCACTGGTGCAGGATGTCACTTTGTGTGTCATGCGGGATGGGTCTCTCTGTGACTGTGTCACTGGTGCAGGGATGGGGTCTCTCTGTGACTGTGTCACTGGTGCAGGGATGGGATCTCTCTGTGACTGTGTCACTGGTGCAGGGATGGGTCTCTCTGTGACTGTGTCACTGGTGCAGGGATGGGTCTCTCTGTGACTGTGTCACTGGTGCAGGGATGGGTCTCTTCTGTGACTGTGTCACTGGTGCAGGGATGGGTCTCTCTCTGTGACTGTGTCACTGGTGCAGGGATGGGTCTCTTCTGTGACTGTGTCACTGGTGCAGGGATGGGTCTCTCTCTGTGACTGTGTCACTGGTGCAGGGATGGAGTCTCTCTGTGACTGTGTCACTGGTGCAGGGATGGGCTCTATCTGTGACTGTGTCACTGGTGCAGGGATGGGTCTCTCTGTGACTGTGTCACTGGTGCAGGGATGGGGTCTCTTGTGACTGTGTCACTGGTGCAGGGATGGGGTCTCTCTGTGACTGTGTCACTGGTGCAGGGATGGGGTCTCTCTTGTGACTGTGTCACTGGTGCAGGGATGGGGTCTCTCTGTGACTGTGTCACTGGTGCAGGGATGGGGATCTCTATCTGTGACTGTGTCACTGGTGCAGGGATGGGGTCTCTCTGTGACTGTGTCACTGGTGCAGGGATGGGTTCTCTGTGACTGTGTCACTGGTGCAGGGATGGAGTCTCTCTCTGTGACTGTGTCACTGGTGCAGGATGGGGTCTCTCTGTGACTGTGTCACTGGTGCAGGGATGGGGTCCTTCTGTGACTGTGTCACTGGTGCAGGGATGGGGTCTCTCTGTGACTGTGTCACTGGTGCAGGGATGGGGTTCTCTCTGTGACTGTGTTCACTGGTGCAGGGATGGGGTCTCTCTGTGACTGTGTCACTGGTGCAGGGATGGGTCTCTCTGTGACTGTGTCACTGGTGCAGGGATGGGGTCTCTCTGTGACTGTGTCACTGGTGCAGGGATGGGTCTCTGTGACTGGTCACTGGTGCAGGGATGGGGTCTCTCTGTGGCTGTGTCACTGGTGCAGGGATGGGTCCTCTGTGATTTGTCACTGGTGCAGGGATGGGGTCTCTCTTGTGGCTGTGTCACTGGTGCAGGGATGGGGTCTCTCTGTGACTGTGTCACTGGTGCAGGGATGGGAGTTTTCTGTGACTGTGTCACTGGTGCAGGGATGGGGTCTCTCTGTGGCTGTGTCACTGGTGCAGGGATGGGGTCTCTATTGTGACTGTGTCACTGGTGCAGGGATGGGGTCTTCTCTGTGACTGTGTCACTGGTGCAGGGATGGGTCTCTCTTGTGACTGTGTCACTGGTGCAGGGATGGGGTCTCTCTGTGACTGTGTCACTGGTGCAGGGATGGGGTCTCTATCTGTGACTGTGTCACTGGTGCAGGGATGGGGTCTCTCTCTGTGACTGTGTCACTGGTGCAGGGATGGGGATCTCTCTCTGTGACTGTGTCACTGGTGCAGGGATGGAGTCTCTATCTGTGACTGTGTCACTGGTGCAGGGATGGAGTCTCTATCTGTGACTGTGTCACTGGTGCAGGGATGGAGTCTCTATCTGTGACTGTGTCACTGGTGCAGGGATGGAGTCTCTATCTGTGACTGTGTCACTGGTGCAGGGATGGAGTCTCTATCTGTGACTGTGTCACTGGTGCAGGGATGGGGTATCTGTGACTGTCACTGGTGCAGGGATGGAGTCTCTATCTGTGACTGTGTCACTGGTGCAGGGATGGGGATCTCTCTCTGTGACTGTGTCACTGGTGTAACGAAAAAATAGGAACAGCATCCAATCCAGGTGAAGTATAACAAGTCTTTATTCAGCCACCATAAAATACGACGTTTCGGCCATTTTAGGCCTTTATCAAATACTTGATAAAGGCCTAAAATGGCCGAAACGTCGTATTTTATGGTGGCTGAATAAAGACTTGTTATACTTCACCTGGATTGGATGCTGTTCCTATTTTTTCGTTGGACTGTTGTTCATTTGGATCCTTGAACGCCTGAACGTGCATCCGTGCTAACTCCCGAGTGCTGTCAGCTGCTTGAATACTTGTGGATTGTGTCACTGG
The DNA here is from genome assembly GCA_033576555.1 of Oophaga sylvatica. NCBI lineage: Eukaryota > Metazoa > Chordata > Amphibia > Anura > Dendrobatidae > Oophaga > Oophaga sylvatica. The sequence continues at coordinate 70,957 of JARQOD010002658.1, read as the reverse complement.
TGCAGGGATGGAGTCTCTCTCTGGACTGTGTCACTGGTGCAGGGATGGAGTCTCTCTCTGTGACTGTGTCACTGGTGCAGGGATGGGGATCTCTCTCTGTGACTGTGTCACTGGTGCAGGGATGGAGTCTCTATCTGTGACTGTGTCACTGGTGCAGGGATGGGATCATTCTATCTCTGTGATGTCACTTGTTTCGGATTTACTTTTTTCTCGGTGGTGATCTCCGGTCTGTCGCTTTAACCATTTAGTTTTCCATACGTCACAGAGAGCGGTGCAGAGCCGGAGCGCCCACGAATCAGTGTGATGTTTGTCAGGACACATGAAGGGCAGAGCCCGGCCGTCATCACTGGATAAACACTAGTGGAAAAAGAGCTCATTTTCCATTACTCCCTCCTTCCACAAGCAGAGCTACTGGTGTCCTGTCAGAGCACTGGGACAGTTCGGGGCTGGTAACGAATGTTACCACAGGCACCTACACGGGCTAGTGAGCGCATGGTGCGGTATCATATATACCGCACAGCCCTATGAAATCCAGGTGATCAGGACTGGCGTGACTTAGAATCATAGAATGGTAGAGTTGGAAGGGACCTCCTGGGTCATCTGGTCCAACCCCTGCTCAAAGCAGGATTCTCTAAATCATCCCAGACAGATGTCTATCCAGCCTCTGTTTGAAGACTTCCATTGAAGGAGAACTCACCACCTCTTGTGGCAGCCTGTTCCACTCCTTGATCACCCTAACTGTCAAAAAGTTTTTTCTAATATCTAATCTGTGTCTCCTCCCATTCAGTTTCATCCCATTGCTTCTAGTCTTTCCTTGTGCAAATGAGAATAAAGATGATCCTTCTACAATGTGACAGCCCTTGAGATATTTGTAGACGCTATTAAGTCTCCTCTCAGTCTTCTTTTTTGCAAGCTAAACATTCCCAAATCCTGCAACCGTTCCTCATAGGACATGGTTTGCAGACCGGTCACCATTCTGGTGGCTCTTCTCTGAACTTGCTCCAGTTTGTTGATGTCTTTTTTAAAATGTGGAGCCCAAAACTGGACACAGTATTCCAGATGAGGTCTGACCAAAGAGGAGTAGAGGGCAATAATGACCTCACGTGATCAGAGTGTGTGATGTCATCAGAGGAGATATCAGGAGTGTGTGATGTCATCTAGGAGGATCAGGAGTGTGTGATGTCATCTCGGAGGATCAGGAGTGTGTGATGTCATCTCGGAAGGGATCAGGAGTGTGTGATGTTATCTCGGGAGGGATCAGGAGTGTGTGATGTTATCTCGGGAGGATCAGGAGTGTGTGATGTCATGGAGGAAGGTCAGGATGTGTGATGTCATTAGAGGATTCAGGAGGTGTGATGTCATCGCAGAGGGATCAGGAGTGTGTGATGTTATCGAGAAAAGATCAGAGTGTGTGATGTCATTGAAGGGATCAGGAGTGTGTGATGTCATCTCAGGAGGGATCAGGAGTGTGTGATGTCATGGGAGAAGGATCAGGAGTGTGTGATGTCATTAGAGGAATATCAGGAGTGTGTGATGTCATCGCAGGAGGGATCAGGAGTGTGTGATGTTATCGGAGAAAAGATCAGTAGTGTGTGATGTCTTTAGAGGAGATATCAGGAGTGTGTGATGTCATCGCGGGAGAGATCAGGAGTGTGTGATGTCATTAGAGGAGATATCAGGAGTGTGTGATGTAATCTCGGGAGGGATCAGGAGTGTGTGATGTCATTAGAGGAGAAATCAGGAGTGTGTGATGTAATCTCGGAGGGATCAGGAGTTGTGATGTCATTAGAGGAGAAATCAGGAGTGTGTGATGGACTGTTTTGTGTGTTATGAGGGGGAGGTTATAACATCACTGATGGAGGGGGAGGTTTTGAACTCATCCACAGCCCTTGTTGTGATGTGAATATACTTGTATACTCTGCGTGCCACTGCTACTGTGACTCTGATTTCCCTGATTAACGTGCCAGCTGGAGAGAACGTCCAGTCTCTTTCCTGAGAGATATCGCGCCACTCTGGAGAACCGGTCTGTCTCATTTTTCCTGACTCTGCCCCTAGGAGGCCGATTCTGTCTGTGTTATCCTATACCTGCCACCTGTGCAGTCCTGTCTCGCTTGTCCTGCCTCTGCCCCTTGGAGGCCGGTCCTGTCTCGTCTTGTCCTGTCCTCTGCCACCTGGAGGCCAGTCCTGTCTCGTCTTATCCTGTACTCTGCCCCTGGAGACCGGTCCTGTCTCGTCTTATCCTGTACTCTGCCCCTGGCCATCCTGTCTCGTCTTTGTCCTGCCTCTGCCCCTGGAGGCCGGTCCTGTCTCGTCTTGTCCTGTACTCTGCCCCCTGGAGCCGGTCCTGTCTGTGTTTCCTGACTCTGCCCCTGGAGCCATCCTGTTCGTCTTGTCCTGTCCTCTGTCCCCTGGAGGGTCGTCGCTCTTGTCTTGTGCTTTGCCCCTGAGGCCTGTCTCGTCTGTCTTACTCTGGCCTGGGCCAGTCCTGCTCTCTTGCCGTACTCTGCCCCCGGTGACCGGTCCTGTCGTATCTGTCTTGCCCCCTGGAGCGTCCTGTCTCATCTTGTCCTGACCTCTGCCACCTGGAGGCCGGTCCGTTGTACCTTCTCTGCTCCTGGAGTCTGTCTCATTAGCTGCCCCCTGGAGTGTGGTCCTGTCTATCTTGTCCTGTACTTGCCACCTGGAGGCCGGTCCTGTCTCGTCTATCCTGTACTCTGCCCCTGAGGCGTCCTGTCTGTCTGTCCTGTACTCTGCCCCTGGAGCCGTCCTGTCTCATCTGTCCTGATCTGCCCTGGAGGCTGCCTGTCCTTTGTACTCTGCCCCTGGAGGCGGGTCCTGTCTGTCTGTCCTGTACTCTGCCCCTGACTGATCCTGTCTCGTCTGTCTTACTCTGCCCACTGGAGGCTCAGGTCCTGTCTCCGATCTGTCCTGTACTCTGCCCCTGGAGGCCGTCCTGTCTCGTCTTGTCCTGTACTCTGCCCCTGGAGCCGTCCTGTCTCGTCCTGTCCTGTACTCTGCCCCTGGAGGCCGGTCCTGTCTCGTCCTGTCTCTTATCTGTACTCTGCCCCCTGGAGGCGGGTCCTGTCTCGTCTGTCACTGTACTCTGCCCCTGGAGCCGGTCCTGTCTCTCTTTCCTGTACTCTGCCCCTGGAGGCCGGTCCTGTCTCGTCTTATCCTGTACTCTGCCCCTGGAGGCGGTCCTGTCTTGTTTTCCTGTACTCTGCCCCTGGAGCGGTCTGTCTCGTCTTGTCCTGTACTCTGCCCCTGGAGGCTGGTTCTGTCTACTTGCCTGTACTCTGCCCCCTGGATGCGGTCCTGTCTTGTCCTGTCCTGTACTTTCTGCCCCCTGGAGCCGTCCTGTCTCTCTTGTCCTGTACTCTGCCCCTGGAGGCCGGTCCTGTCTCGTCTGTCCTGTACTCTGCCCCCTGGAGCGTCCTGTCTGTCTGTCCTGTACTCTGCCCTCGCCTGGTCTCGTCTGTCCTGTCTTGCCTGACCTGTCTTCGTCCTGTCCTGTACTCTGCCCCCTGGAGGCCGGTCCTGTCTCATCCTGTCCTGTACTCTGCCCCTGGAGGCCGTCCTGTCTCGTCTGTCCTGTACTCTGCCCCTGGAGGCCGGTCCTGTCTCGTCTTGTCCTGTACTCTGCCCCTGTCGTCTGTTCTCTGCCCTGTACTCTCTTTGACTTGCCCCTGGAGGCCGGTCCTGTCTCGTCTGTCCTGTACTCTGCCCCTGGCCTGTCCTGTCCTTACTCTGCCCCCTGGAGGCCGGTCCTGTCTCTCTTGTCCATGTACTCTGCCCCTGGAGGCCGGTCCTGTCTCGTCCTGTCCTGTACTCTGCCCCCTGGAGGCCGGTCCTGTCTCATCTGTCCTGTACTCTCCCCTGGAGGCCGGTCCTGTCTCCTGTACTCTGCTGCCCCTGAGGCGGTCCTGTCTCTCTGTCCTGTACTTGCCCCTGGAGGCCGGTCCTGTCTCGTCTGTCCTGTACTCTGCCCCCTGGAGGCCGGTCCTGTCTCTGTCTGTCCTGTACTCTGCCCCCTGGAGGCCGGTCCTGTCTGTTCTGCCTCCCTGGAGGCGGTCCGTCTCGTCGTCTTACTCTGCCCCTGGAGGCGGTCCTTGTCCTGTCCTGTCTGCCCCCTGGAGGCGGTCCTGTCTCGTCCTGTCCTGTACTCTGCCCCTGGAGGCTGGTCCTGTCTCGTCCTGTCCTGTACTCTGCCCCTGGAGGCTGGTCCTGTCTCTGTCGTACTTCCCTGACTCTGCTACGCCCCTGGAGGCCGGTCCTGTCTGTCCTGTCCTGTACTCTGCCCCCTGGAGGCCGGTCCTGTGTCTCTCTCCTGTCCTGTACTCTGCCCCCTGGAGGCCGGTCCTGTCTCGTCCTGTCCTTACTCTGCTCCTGTAGGCGGTCCTGTCTCGTCCTGTCCTGTATCTCTGCCCCCTGGAGGCCGGTCTGTCTCGTCTGTCCTGTACTCTGCCCCTGGAGGCTGGTTCTGTCTCGTCCTGTCCTGTACTCTGCCCCCTGGAGGCCGGTCCTGTCTCGTCCTGTCCTGTACTCTGCCCCCTGGAGGCGGTCTGTCTCTCCTGTCCTGTACTCTGCCCCCTGGAGGCTGGTCCTGTCTCGTCCTGTCCTGTACTCTGCCCCCTGGAGGCCGGTCCTGTCTTGTCCTGTCCTGTACTCTGCCCCTGGAGGCCGGTCCTGTCTCATCCTGTCTGTACTCTTCCCCCTGGAGGCCGTCCTGTCTCGTCCTGTCCTGTACTCTGCCCCCTGGAGGCCGGTCCTGTCTCGTCCTGTCCTGTACTCTGCCCCCGGAGGCCGTCCTGTCTCGTCCTGTCCTGTACTCTGCGCCCCTGGAGGCCGGTCCTGTCTCGTCCTGTCCTGTACTCTGCCCCCTGGAGGCCGGTCCTGTCCTGTCCTACTCTGCCCCCTGGAGGCCGGTCCTGTCCTCGTACTCTGCCCTGGAGGCGGTCCTGTCTCGTCCTGTCCTGTACTCTGCCCCTGGAGGCCGGTCCTGTCTCGTCCTGTCCTGTACTCTGCCCCCTGGAGGCCGGTCCTGTCTCATCCTGTCCTGTACTCTCCCCCTGGAGGCCGGTCCGTCCTGTCCTGTACTCTGCCCCCTGGAGGCCGGTCCTGTCTCGTCCTGTCCTGTACTCTGCCCCCTGGAGGCCGGTCCTGTCTCGTCCTGTCCTGTACTCTGCCCCCTGGAGGACGGTCCTGTCTCGTCCTGTCCTGTCCTGTACTCTGCCCCTTGGAGGCCGGTCCTGTCCTGTACTCTGCCCCCTGGAGGCCGGTCCGGTCTCTTCCTGTCCTTTACTCTGCCCCCTGGAGGCTGGTCCTGTCTCGTCCTGTCCTGTACTCTGCCCCTTGGAGGCTGGTCCGGTCTCGTCCTGTCCTGTACTCTGTCCCCTGGAGGCCGGTCCGGTCTCGTCCTGTCCTGTACTCTGCCCCCTGGAGGCCGGTCCTGTCCTGTACTCTGCCCCCTGGAGGCCGGTCCGGTCTCGTCCTGTCCTGTACTCTGCCCCCTGGAGGCCGGTCCGGTCTCGTCCTGTCCTTTACTCTGCCTCCTTAAGGCTGGTTCTGTCTCGTCCTGTCCTGTACTCTGCCCCCTGGAGGCCGGTCCGGTCTCGTCCTGTCATTTACTCTGCCTCCTTAAGGCTGGTTCTGTGTCGTCCTGTCCTGTACTCTGCCCCCTGGAGGCTGGTCCTGTCTCGTCCTGTCCTGTACTCTGCCCCCTAGAGGCCGGTCCTGTCTGGTCCTGTCCTGTACTCTGCCCCCTGGAGGCCGGTCCTGTTGCTGATATCTGCCCTGTTCTTTCCTAGGGGCTCAGAACTTTGACGTGATTCGTCTGTCCACCTACCGGACGGCGTGCAAGCTACGATTCGTGCAGAAGAGGTGTAACCGTGAGTATCCGTAACCCTGAGGCGCTGAGCGTGGCCTGCACCTGCCTAATTCCGCTCCATTCTCTGGATGCAAAGAGAGTTCATATTCATTGACAGCAAGCAGAGGTCGATAACCTGTCCTGACTTAGTATTTGGTACAGCTGAGGGTTTGTTACAGTTTTATCCAATTTAGAAATTGCTCTGAGCGGAAGAGCCTGAACTCTGCACTGATACAGTGTAACAAACCATCAGCACAGGATGGAGATGTGTGCACTGATATTACAACTGTCACAAATCTCCAGATGTGAGAAGTGTTAGGTCTCGCTCTCCTGTCTTGCGCTTTTTACCTTCCTTCCACCCCTTCTTTACACACTTACATGTTACGTGCTCCACCCTCCCCCCTTTCTTTCTTTACCTGTTGCACACACTCCAACCTTTCCACCTCACCTGTCGCGCTCTCTCCCACTTTCCTGCTCACCTGTCGTGCTCTCACCCCTTTCCTCCTCACCTGTCGTGCTCCCCCCCTTTCCTCCTCACCTGTCGTGCTCTCCACCTTTCCTCCTCACCTGTCGTGCTCCCCCTCCTTTCCTCCTCACCTGTCGTGCTCTCCCCTTTCCTCCTCACCTGTCATGCTCTCCCACTTCTGCTCACTGTCGTGCTCTCACCCCTTTCCTCCTCACCTGTCGTGCTCCCCCCCTTTCCTCCTCACCTGTCGTGCTCCCCCCCTTTCCTCCTCACCTGTCGTGCTCTCCACCTTCCTCCTCACCTGTCGTGCTCCCCCTCCTCCTCCTTGCCTGTCGTGCTCTCCCCCTTTCCTCCTCACCTGTCGTGCTCCCCCCCTTTCCTCCTCACCTGTCGTGCTCTCCACCTTTCCTCCTCACCTGTCTGCTCTCCCCCTTCCTCCTCACCTGTCGTGCTCTCCCCCTTTCCTCCTCACCTTGTCGTGCTCTCCCCCTTTCCTCCTCACCTGTCGCTCTCCAGCTCCTCCTCACCTCTGGCCTTTCCCCCTTTCCAACTCACCTGTCGTGCTCCCCCCCTTTCCTCCTCACCTGTCGTGCTCTCCCCCTTTCCTCCTCACCTGTCGTGCTCTCCCCTTTTCCTCCTCACCTGTCTCGCTCTCCCCCCATTCTTCCTCACCTTTCGCTCTCTCCCAGCATTCCTCCTCACCTGTCGTGCTCTCCCCCCTTTCCTCCTCACCTGTCGTCGCTCTCCCCCTCTTTCCCTCCTCACACTTCGCTCTGCGCTCTCCCCCCTATTCTTCCCTTTCCCTCACCTGTCGCGTCCCCCTTTCCTCCTCACCGTCGTGCTCCCCCCCCTTCTCACCTGTCGCTGTCCCCCTTTCCTCCCACTTGTCGCGGTCTTCCCCTTTCCTCCTCACCTGTCTCGCTCTCCCCCCTTTCCTCCTCACCTGTCGTGCTCCCCCTCCTTTCCTCCTCACCTGTCGTGCTCCCCCCCTTTCCTCCTCACCTGTCGTGCTCCCCCCCTTTCCTCCTCACCTGTCATGCTCTCCCCCTTTCCTCACCAGTCGTACTCTCCCCCTTTCCTCCTCACCTGTGGCGCTGTCCCCCCTTTCCTACTCACCTGTCGCGCTGTCCCCCTTTCATCGTTCACCTGTCGCACTCTCCCCCCCTTTCCTCGCTCACATGTCGCGCTCTCCCCTCTTTCCTCCTCACCTATCTTGATCTCCCTTTTTTCCTCTTCACCCTTCAAGCTCCTGCCCCACTTGCGCGCTACCTCCACACTCCCGCCAGCCTCCTCACTTACTTGTCGCATGCGCGCTCATTCCATCCTTCCCCAGCTCCTCACTCGCCTAACACACTCTCCCTCCTTTTCTTGCTCACCTGTCGCAAGTGCTTACTCCATCCTTCCCGCCTCCTCGCTCACCTGTCATGTGCACGATTGCTCCATCCTTCCCTGCCTCTGCTCTCATCTGTCGCGTGCACGCTCACTCTATCCTTGCCCACCTCCTCGCTCCATCCTCCCCGCCTCCTCTCTCTCCTGTCGCGTGCGCGCTCACTCCACCCTCCCCGCCTCCTCTCTCCTGTACTGTGCACACTCGCTCCATCCTCCCTTTGCCTCCTCGCTAACCTGTCGCGTGCACACCCGCTCCATCCTCCTCCCGCCTTCTCGCTCACCTGTACTGTGCACCCTCCCTCTCTTGTACTGTGCACACTCACCTGTCACGTGCGTGCTCACTCCCTCCTCTTCTGCCTCCTCGCTCTCCTGTACTGTGCACACTCTCTCCATCCTCCCCCCGCCTCCTACTCTCCTGTACTGTGCACACTCACTCCATCCTCCTCGCTTTCCTGTACTGTGCACACTCGCTCCATCCTCCCCCCGCCTCCTCGCTCTCCTGTACTGTGCACACTCGTTCCATCCTCTCCTCGCTCTCCTGTACTGTGCACGCTCGCACCATCCTCTTTCACCTGTCGCATGCACGCTCACTCCATCCACCCCACCTCCTTGCTTTCCTGTACTGTGCACACTCGCTGCATCCTCCCCGCCTCCTCGCTCGCCTGTACTGTGCACGCTCGCTCCATCCTCCCCCGCCTCCTCGCTCAGCTGTGGTGTGCACGCTCGCTCCATTCTCCCCCGCCTCCTCGCTCTCCTGTCGCGTGCACGCTCGCTCCATCCTCCCCACCTCCTCTCTCGCCTGTACTGTGCACGCTCGCTCCATCCTCCTCGCTCTCCTGTCGTGTGCACGCTCGCTCCACCCTCCCCGCCTCCTCGCTCACCTATCGTGTGCACGCTCACTCCATCCTCCCCCCGCCTCCTCGCTCCCCTGTCTCGTGCACGCTCGCTCCATCCTCCCTCCGCCTCCTCGCTCTCCTGTACTGTGCATGCTCGCTCCAACCTCCCCGCCTCCTCGCTCAGCTGTGGTGTGCACGCTCGCTCCATCCTCCCCCGCCTCCTCGGTCTCCTGTTGCGTGCACGCTCCATCCTCCCCACCTCCTCGCTCGCCTGTACTGTGCACGCTCGCTCCATCCTCCCCGCCTCCTCGCTCTCCTGTCGTGTGCACGCTCGCTCCATCCTCCCCGCCTCCTCGCTCTCCTGTCGCGTGCACGCTCGCTCCATCCTCCCCCGCCTCCTCGCTCTCCTGTCGTGTGCACGCTCGCTCCATCCTCCGTTTGCCTCCTCGCTCTCCTGTCGCGTGCACGCTCGCTCCATCCTCCCCTGCCTCCTCGGTCTCGTGTACGCTCGCTCCATCCTCCCCCGCCACATCGCTCTCCTGTCTCGTGCACGCTCGCTCCATCCTCCCGCCCTCCTCGCTCTCCTGTCTCATGCACGCTCGCTCCATCCTCCCCGCCTACTCGCTCTCCTGTCGCGTGCATGCTCGCTCCATCCTCCCCCGCCTCCTCGCTCTCTTGTCTCGTGCATGCTCGCTCCTCCCCCGCCTCCTCACTCTCCTGTCTCGTGCACGCTCGCTCCATCCTCCCCGCCTCTTTGCTCTCTTGTCTCGTGCACGCTCGCTCCATACTCCCCCACCTCCTCACTCTCCTGTCTCGTGCACGCCTGTCTCGTGCACGCTCGCTCCATCCTCCCCCCGCCTCCTCGCTCTCCTGTCTCGTGCACGCTCGCTCCATCCTCCCCCGCCACCTCGCTCTCCTGTCTCGTGCACGCTCGCTCCATCCTCCCCGCCTCCTCGCTCTCCTGTCTCGTGCACGCTCGCTCCATCCTCCCCCGCCTCCTCGCTCTCCTGTCTCGTGCACTCTCGCTCCATCCTCCCCGCCTCCTCGCTCTCCTGTCTCATGCACGCTCGCTCCATCCTCCCCCGCCTACTCGCTCTCCTGTCGCGTTCATGCTCGCTCCATCCTCCCCCGCCTCCTCGCTCTCTTGTCTCGTGCACGCTGCTCCATCCTCCCATCCTCTCTCCCCCCCTCCTCCCGCCTTCGCTCTCTTGTCTCGTGCACGCTCGCTCCATCCTCCCCCGCCTCCTCCTCCTTCTTGCTCTGTGCACGCTCGCTCCATCCTCCCCGCCTCCTCTCTCTCCTGTACTGTGCACTCTCGTTTCCATCCTCTCCTCGCTCTCCTGTCTGTGCACGCTCGCTACCATCCTCTTTCACTCACTCCATCCCCCGCCTCCTCGCTCGCTGTGGTGTCACCTCGCCTCCTCCATCCCTCTCTCCACCTCCTTACTCTCGCTCCATCCTACCCCCTCCCCCTCCTCTTCGCTCTCCTGTCTGTGCACCTCGCTCCACCTCCTCCTCTCCTGTCTCGTGACGCTCTCCTCTCACCCTTCCTTCCACCTGCCTCCTCGCCCCGCTCTTCTGTGCCTCGTCCACTCCCCGCTCCCGCTCCCATCCGCGTCTCGCTCCCATCCCCCGCCTCCTCGCTCTCCTGTCTGTGCACGCTCCTCCATCCTCCCCGCCTCCTGCTTGCTCCTGTGGTGTGCACGCTCGCCTCCATCCTCCCCCGCTCCTCACACACTTCGCTCCATCCTCCCCCCGACTCCTCGCTCTCTTGTCTCGTGCACACTCGCTCCATCCTCCCCGCCTCCTCGCTCTCCTGTCTTGTGCACGCTCACTAGCTCCCATCCTCCCCGCCTCCTCGCTCTCCTGTCGCGTGCACGCTCGCTCCATCCTCCCCCGCCTCCTCGCTCTCTTGTCTCGTGCACGCTCGCTCCATCCTCCCCCACCTCCTCACACTCGCTCCATCCTCCCCCCGACTCCTCGCTCTCTTGTCTCGTGCACACTCGCTCCATCCTCCCCGCCTCCTCGCTCTCCTGTCTCGTGCACGCTCGCTCCATCCTCCCCGCCTCCTCGCTCTCCTGTCGCGTGCACGCTCTTTCCATCCTCCCCGCCTCCTCGCTCTTGTCTCGTGCACACTCGCTCCATCCTCCCCCGCCTCCTCGCTCTCCTGTCTCGTGCACGCTCGCTCCATCCTACGCCGCCTCTTCGCTCTCTTGTCTTGTGCACGCTCGCTCCATCCTCCCCACCTCCTCGCTCTCCTGTCTCGTGCACGCCTGTCTCGTGCACGCTCGCTCCATCCTCCCCCGCCTCCTCGCTCTCCTGTCTCGTGCACGCTCGCTCCATCCTCCCCCGCCTCCTCTCTCTCCTGTACTGTGCATGCTCGCTCCATCCTCCCCCGCCTCCTCGGTCATCTGTGGTGTGCACGCTCGCTCCATCCTCCCCCACCTCCTCACTCTCGCTCCACCCTCCCCCGCCTCCTCGCTCAGCTGTGGTGTGCACTCTCGCTCCATCCTCTCCCACCTCCTTACTCTCGCTCCATCCTCCCCCTCCTCTTCGCTCTCCTGTCGTGTGCACGCGCTCGCTCCCGCCTCTTCGCTCTCCTGTCTCGTGCACGCTCGCTCCATCCTCCCCCCGCCTCCTCGCTCTCCTGTACTGTGCACGCTCGCTCCATCCTCCGCCGCCTCTCGCTCAGCTGTGGTGTGCACGCTGGCTCCATCCTCCCCCGACTCCTCGCTCTCTTGTCTCGTGCACACTCGCTCCATCCTCCCCCCGCCTCCTCGCTCTCCTGTACTGTGCACGCTCGCTCCATCCTCCCCCGCCTCCTCGCTCACCTGTCGTGTGCACGCTCACTCCATCCTCCCCCGCCTCCTCGCTTCCCTGTCTCGTGCACGCTCGCTCCATCCTCCCCCGCCTCCTCGCTCAGCTGTGGTGTGCACGCTCGCTCCATCCTCCCCCACCTCCTCACTGTCGCTCCATCCTCCCCCTGCCTCCTCGCTCTCCTGTCATGTGCACGCTCGCTCCATCCTCCCCCAGCTGTGGTGTGCACGCTCGCTCAATCCTCCCCCGCCTCCTCGCTCTCCTGTTTTGTGCACGCTCGCTCCATCCTCCCCCGCCTCCTCGCTCTCCTGTCTCGTACACGCTCGCTCCATCCTCCCTCCGCCTCCTAGCTCTCCTGTACTGTGCATGCTCGCTCCATCCTCCCCCGCTTCCTCGCTCAGCTGTGGTGTGCACGCTCGCTCCATCCTCCCCGCCTCCTCGCTCTCCTGTCTCGTGCACGCTCGTTCCATCCTCCCCCGCCTCCTCGCTCTCCTATCTCGTGCACACTCGCTCCATCCTCCCCCGCCTCCTCGCTCTCCTGTACTGTGCACGCTCGCTCCATCCTCCCCGCCGCCTCGCTCTCCTGTACTGTGCATACTCGCTCCATCCTCCCCCGCCTCCTCGCTCTGCTGTCTCGGGAACGCTCGCTCCATCCTCCCCGCCTCCTCGCTCTCCTGTCGTGTGCACGCTCGCTCCATCCTCCCTGTCTCCTTGCTTTCTTGTCTCGTGCACGCTCGCTCCATCCTCCCCCGCCTCCTCGCTCTCCTGTCTCGTGCACGCTCGCTCCATCCTCCCCCGCCTCCTCGCTCTGCTGTCTCGTGCACGCTTGCTCATCCTTCCCCGCCTCCTCGCTCTCTTGTCGTGTGCACGCTCGCTCCATCCTCCCCCGCCTCCTCGCTCTGCTGTCTCGTGCACGCTTGCTCATCCTCCCCGCCTCCTCGCTCTCTTGTCGTGTGCACGCTCGCTCCATCCTCCTCGCTCTCCTGTCTCGTTCACGCTCGCTCCATCCTCCCCACCTCCTCGCTCCATCCTCCCCCGCCTCCTCGCTCTCCTGTCTTGTGCACGCTCACTCCATCCTCCCCGCCTCCTCGCTCTCTTGTTGCGTGCACGCTCGATCCATCCTCCTCGCTCTCCTGTCTCGTGCACACTCGCTCCATGCTCCCCACCTCCTTGCTCTGCTGTACTGTGCACACTCGCTGCATCCTCCCCGCCTCCTCGCTCGCCTGTACTGTGCACGCTCGCTCCATCCTCCCCGCCTCCTCGCTCCATCCTCCCCCCGCCTCCTCGCTCTCCTGTCTCATGCACGCTCGCTCCATCCTCCCCCGCCTCCTCGCTCACCTGTCGCTCTTCCCCGTCTCGCAGTTCACCTGGTTGATATCTGGAACATGATTGAGGCGTTCCGGGACAACGGTCTGAACACGCTGGATCACATGGCGGAGATGAACGTGTCGCGGCTGGAGACCATCATCTCCTCCATCTACTACCAGCTGAACAAGCGGCTCCCGTCCACCCACCAGATCAGCGTCGATCAGTCGATCAGCCTTCTGCTCAACTTCATGATCGCTGCCTACGACAGGTCAGTCACCGGGTCCCATGATGGCCCGAAACGTCCAGCGATCCGCCGCGTACATGTGCGACATGCGCGAGTGTCAGATTCACGGTCACGCCGATCCTCACAGCTTAACCCCTTAGATGCCAAATGACAACTGCATCACCTAAAGGGGTTAGACACAGGGAGGCCGCCAGGAGGGGGCTGCATGGGAGGTGCTGTGAGCTCGGAGGGTGGGGGAACGTGTTTGGGTGGGGGGCGGCTGTAATCTGGGGTCTGACTCTGTGGGATCCATCCCTCCCGGTGACGGTCTTGTGCTCTGTTGCAGTGAAGGACACGGGAAGCTGACGGTTTTCTCGGTGAAGGCGATCCTGGCGACCATGTGTGGCGGCAAGATCCTGGACAAGTTGAGATGTGAGTGTGCGGGAGCGTGCAGTGCCCCCCATGTAGTGGTGTCCGCTCACAGGTGCCCTCTGGTGGCAGCACAGGGTATGACTGCCTGCAGTTCCAGGTCTGCTATTCTCTGCCACCTCCTCTGATTGTGCTGATCCTGATCTACATCCGGTCCTCTACTCCAGTCACAGCCAGAGCTGCACTCGCAATTCTGCAACCTCAGACGTACGGCACTGAATGCTTCGTATCCCACAATGCAGCATAAGTAGGGAAAGTTCTGGATTAAGTAGGGGGTGGCAGATACCAGAAAGCTGTGAGGACGCTGGCAGAACTGGGAGTGCAGCTCTGGATGCAACTGGAGCATTATGCATGATCTACATAATCTAACAGCAAAATTGTAGGTGCAGCTTTGGCGGTGAACGGGGTGACGTGTACGTGTTCAGAGTGTTGTGATTAAGACTAGAGAATAATGGGCCATATGGGAGCAGAATGGTAACTGCAGCTCTGGTAGTGACTAGAGTAGAAGTCGTGATTGTAGAGGTGCAGCTCTGACTTAGTGTGGAGTCAAAGACTTGATTGCAGAATGATAGCTGCAGCTCTGGCTGTGAGTGGAGTAGAAGGTATTGGTAGTCGCAGAGCGCAGCTCTTGCAGTAGTGACATCACTGCAGAATTGTAAACGCAGCTGTGAATGACTGGAGCATAATGCATGATGTACAAGCAGACTTTAAAGTGCAGCTCTGGCTGTGAACGGAGTTAAAGGCCTGACGTGCAGCTCTGGCAGGGACTGGAGTAGACACGGAGTAACTCATGATCAGTGCATGATGAGTCCAGGAGGAGGCGCTGCCGATACGTCTCATGTAGGAGTCACAATCCGACCGGGGCTGAGATCTGTCGGACTACAAGTCCAAGCATGTCCTTGCAGCCACAGTCACTGTTGATCTCATCTTGATGGGTGAGAGTCTCCAGCCCGCACCTCCTGGGACTTGTAGTTCCCCTCCCCCTGTGTAGTGTCGTTGACCTCTCACCTGCTATTTTATCTCCCATTAGACTCCAGAGCGCCCTCTGCTGGACGCAGCGCCGCCAGGTTGGTGCGTAGAGTCGCTAATAACCCGCTACTAACCTCACCATCGCTGCTCCGTAACCACGTAACACGGGAGACCCCCCCCGACGTCAGGGGCCCCGCACCCAGGGGACCCCCGAACCCAGAGATCAGGAGAATAATCATATAAAGACTGACGCTTCCCGATAATCTGCCATTATATACAGTACACTGATAATCCGGAAATATAGAGATACAGACACTGATAATCCGGAAATATAGAGATACAGACACTGATAATCCGGAAATATAGAGATACAGACACTGATAATCCGGAAATATAGAGATACAGACACTGATAATCCGGAAATATAGAGATACAGACACTGATAATCCGGAAATATAGAGATACAGACACTGATAATCCGGAAATATAAGATACAGACACTGATAATCCGGAAATAAAAAGAGATCCAGACAGACTGATAATCCGGAAATAAAGAGATACAGACACTGATAATCCGGAAATATAGAGATACAGACACTGATAATCCGGAAATATAAGATACAGACACTGATAATCCGGAAATATAGATACAGACACTGATAATCCGGAAATATAGAGATACAGACACTGATAATCCGGAAATATAGAGATACAGACACTGATAATCCGGAAATAAAGAGATACAGACACTGATAATCCGGAAATAAGAGATACAGACACTGATAATCCGGAAATATAGAGATACAGACACTGATAATCCGGAAATATAGAGATACAGACACTGATAATCCGGAAATATAGAGATACAGACACTGATAATCCGGAAATATAAGATACAGACACTGAAATCCGGAAATATAGAGATACAGACACTGATAATCCGGAAATATAGAGATACAGACACTGATAATCCGGAAATATAGAGATACAGACACTGATAATCCGGAAAATAGAGATACAGACACTGATAATCCGGAAATATAGAGATACAGACACTGATAATCCGGAAATATAGAGATACAGACACTGATAATCCGGAAATATAGAGATACAGACACTGATAATCCGGAAATATAGAGATACAGACACTGATAATCCGGAAATATAGAGATACAGACACTGATAATCCGGAAATATAAGATACAGACACTGATAATCCGGAAATAAAGAGATACAGACACTGATAATCCGGAAATAAGAGATACAGACACTGATAATCCGGAAATATAGAGATACAGACACTGATAATCCGGAAATATAGAGATACAGACACTGATAATCCGGAAATATAGAGATACAGACACTGATAATCCGGAAATATAGAGATACAGACACTGATAATCCGGAAATATAGAGATACAGACACTGATAATCCGGAAATATAGAGATACAGACACTGATAATCCGGAAATATAAGAGATACAGACACTGATAATCCGGAAATAAAGAGATACAGACACTGATAATCCGGAAATATAGAGATACAGACACTGATAATCCGGAAATATAGAGATACAGACACTGATAATCCGGAAATATAGAGATACAGACACTGATAATCCGGAAATAAGAGATACAGACACTGATAATCCGGAAATATAGAGATACAGACACTGATAATCCGGAAATATAGAGATACAGACACTGATAATCCGGAAATATAGAGATACAGACACTGATAATCCGGAAATATAGAGATGCAGACACTGATAATCCGGAAATATAGAGATGCAGACACTGATAATCCGGAAATATAGAGATGCAGACACTGATAATCCGGAAATATAGAGATGCAGACACTGATAATCCGGAAATATAGAGATGCAGACACTGATAATCCGGAAATATAGAGATGCAGACACTGATAATCCGGAAATATAGAGATGCAGACACTGATAATCCGGAAATATAGAGATGCAGACACTGATAATCCGGAAATATAGAGATGCAGACACTGATAATCCGGAAATATAGAGATGCAGACACTGATAATCCGGAAATATAGAGATGCAGACACTGATAATCCGGAAATATAGAGATGCAGACACTGATAATCCGGAAATATAGAGATGCAGACACTGATAATCCGGAAATATAGAGATGCAGACACTGATAATCCGGAAATATAGAGATGCAGACACTGATAATCCGGAAATATAGAGATGCAGACACTGATAATCCGGAAATATAGAGATACAGCACTGATAATCCGGAAATATAGAGATACAGCACTGATAATCCGGAAATATAGAGATACAGACACTGATAATCCGGAAATATAGAGATACAGACACTGATAATCCGGAAATATAGAGATACAGACACTGATAATCCGGAAATATAGAGATACAGACACTGATAATCCGGAAATATAGAGATACAGACACTGATAATCCGGAAATATAGAGATACAGACACAGATAATCCGGAAATATAGAGATACAGACACAGATAATCCGGAAATATAGAGATACAGACACTGATAATCCGGAAATATAGAGATACAGCACTGATAATCCGGAAATATAGAGATACAGACACTGATAATCCGGAAATATAGAGATACAGACACTGATAATCCGGAAATATAGAGATACAGACACTGATAATCCGGAAATATAGAGATACAGACACTGATAATCCGGAAATATAGAGATACAGACACTGATAATCCGGAAATATAGAGATACAGACACTGATAATCCGGAAATATAGAGATACAGACACAGATAATCCGGAAATATAAAGATACAGACACTGATAATCCGGCGTCATACAGGTACAGACACTGATAATCCGGCATTATACAGGTACAGACATTGATAATCCGGCATTATACAGGTACAGACACTGATAATCCAGCATTATACAGGTACAGACACTGATAATCCGGCGTCATACATCATACAGGTACAGACACTGATAATCCAGCATTATACAGGTACAGACACTGATAATCCGGCGTCATACAGGCACAGACACTGATAATCCGGCATTATACAGGTACAGACACTGATAATCCGGCATTATACTGGTACAGACACTAATAATCCGGCGTCATACAGGCACAGACACTGATAATCCAGCATTATACAGGTACAGACACTTATAATCCGGCGTCATACAGGTACAGACACTGATAATCCAGCATTATACAGGTACAGACACTGATAATCCGGCGTCATACAGGTACAGACACTGGTAATCCAGCATTACACAGGTACAGACACTGATAATCCGGCATTATACAGGTACAGACACTAATAATCCGGCGTTAGCACAACACTGATAATCGCGTACAGGACAACTTATAATCCGGCGTCATACAGGCACAGACACTGATAATCCAGCATTATATAGGTACAGACACTTATAATCCGGCGTCATACAGGTACAGACACTGATAATCCAGCATTATACAGGTACAGACACTGATAATCCGGCGTCATACAGGTACAGACACTGATAATCCGGCGTCATACAGGCACAGACACTGATAATCCGGCATATACAGGTACAGACACTGATAATTCGGCGTCATACAGGTACAGACACTGATAATCCGGCATCATACAGGTAAGACACTGATAATCCGGCATCATACAGGTACAGACACTGATAATCCGGCGTCATACAGGTACGACACTGATAATCCGGCATCATACAGGTACAGACACTGATAATCCGGCATCATACAGGTACAGACACTGATAATCTGGCGTCATACAGGTACAGACACTGATAATCCGGCATCATACAGGTACAGACACTGATAATCCGGCGTCATACAGGTACAGACACTGATAACCCGGCGTCATACAGGTACAGACACTGATAATCCGGCATCATACACATACAGACTTGTCTCTAGTAGATCAGTGGTAAATGATAATCTCACGGGCCGTCGCCCGCCATCATGTGCCTGGACGCAGTCTGACGGTCAGGTGCACATATGTGGCAGAGCCGTCCTGTACTCGGGGTGAACGCTTTGCCGGTGTCTTGCTGAGAACTCTGGGGGGCGCTACTGACAGCCCAGGGGCTTCTACCACGTCTCTTTAAGGCGAGGGTGTTGCAGTGTGATGGCGCGTATACTATCTCCTAATGCTGCAATGGGGGCTGCAGTCTGGGGGGTCTGGCCCCTGTGGGGCTGCCGTCTGGGGGTCCGGCCCCTGTGGGGGCTACAATCTGGGGGGGTCTTGCCCCTGTGGGGGCTGCAGTCTGGGTGGTCCGGCCCCTGTGGGGGCTGCCGTCTAGGGGGTCCGGCCCCTGTGGGGGCTGCCGTCTGGGGGTCCGGCCTCTGTGGGGGTTGCCGTCTGGGGGTCCGGCCCCTGTGGGTGCTGCAGTCTGGGGGGTCCGGCCCTTGTGGGGGCTGCAGTCTCGGGGTCCGGCCCCTGTGGGGGCTGTAGTCTGGGGGGTCCGGCCCCTGTGAGCCCCGTGCACCACCTCCACTATGGAGCTCTCAATGTTGTGTCAATTTTCTACCTCTAGGGGGCATCCCGGTGGTCCACTGCAATTAGTCCAGGACGGGAGCTACTACCCGTAATCCTTCCTTCCCCTGATGCAGATCCTGAGTGGCATTGTGCCTTCTCCTCCAGTCATCCAGTTAGTGATTAACGCCCGCAGGTCACCACCGGGCCAGCTGGGGGCACCACCATTGCAGCTTTGGCTGTGACTGGAATGGAAGACGTTATGTAAATGGGGAACAGTCGAGCTTTGGCTGTGATTGGAGGAGGCAGCAGATAATTGGAAGCCTTACTGACACCCGGTGACCCAGATGGGGGCGTACTAACCTGCCACTGTGGGAGGAGCTTGCACATGACCCCGCCTCCTCCCTTCTTGTGTCCTCAGACATCTTCTCCCAAGTGTCCGACTCCAGCGGCTTCATGGTCTTCGCCAAGTTCGACCAGTTCCTGAGGGAAGTGCTAAAGCTCCCGACCACCGTGTTTGAGGGTCCGTCCTTCGGTTACACAGATCACTCAGCGCTGTCCTGCTTCCCTCCGCAGGTAAGGGGCGCTGAATGCAAGGGACCGGAGCTGTGCAGGGGTTCCAGAGCTGTGCAGGGGTGCTTGGGCCGGAGCTGTGCAGGAGTGCTTGGGCCGGAGCTGTACAGGGGTTCCAGAGCTGTGTTGGGGCCAGAGCTGTGAGAGGCTGAAGCTGTGCAAGGGTGCTGGGGCCGGAGCTGTGCAGGGGTTCCAGAGCTGTGAGTGGCCGGATCTGTGGGGGGGGCCGGAGCTGTGCAGGGATGCCGGAACGGTACAGGAGGGCCGGACATCTTTGATGGTTCTTTGTGTTTCTTCAGTTGGAGCCATGATGCTATGACTTCTGTAATGTAGAGTCTCGCTAAATACAGGCGGATCCTCCTTTTTATAGTTAACAAGTCTCATTCAGGCATTTTGCGCAGGCTCGGGGGAAGGTGGAGGGAGCCATCCCTCAGTGCTGGAGTGTTCAGACAGCATGCATAGATTGTCCTTCATATTTTCAGAGAACCAATGGGTCATCAACATATTCACAAACATTGTTCAATTATCCTGTGCCTATGTTTCCCAAGGATAGTAGAACAATACTAGGACTACAATACTCAGATACAATAGCTCATCAGCAGCCTGTCCACACACATTAATTCAATTGACAATAAGAGTCAACATTTAGTCTGATATGAACAATAGCTCATGTCCCTGGGCCTAGTGAAATAATATGTCAGATTAAATGTGATGTTGCCACATACCTCCCCCATCTTAATTAGCCGGACATGATAGGCTTCCAATCATCCTTCTCCACTTATCTGGGACAGTCTATTAGCATGTTTTTAAGCACAGATACGAATGTAAGAGATTTCACCTTCATGAGAAGAAACTTTGTATCATCCGGTTTCCTCAAAGCATATTCCATGTCGTCCTTGCGAATAAACTCCACAATCCCGGTGCCATCCTTGTGCACATCAGCATAGCAGACATCTCCAGCTTCTCTCGTATGATCATTTAAATCCTGCCAACTTCCCAAGGAGGGAAGCCCCGAGACGAGGATACAGTTTGCCTAGAATGTGATCTGTTCCTCTCGCGGAGTCCTCCATAATCTCCCCCTGTTCTCCTGCTTGACCTGGGAAACGCCACACGTAATCAACGCGAGCCAAACTCGTATCCACTGCTTCCACTCACGGCGTTTTCCGTCTCCTGCGGATCCTGGAAGCTAATGAAGGCGAATGGTGTGGCATTGCATCCCCCATGATTCTTCAGCTCCATGGTACAGATCCTCCCATACTGATGGAACAACTCCAGCTTCTCCTGGACATTGGCCGGTAAATTGTCCATGTAAATGTGCTCATTCCCCGAGTGCTCACCCCCAACCCTGGAGAAGGCCACTTGGCTGCCTGGTAAATGGTGTTCTGGTAGGACAATATCTTGGCTAGCTAGGGTGATGGAAAACCCAGTGTTCCGAGGTCCTTGGGCCTTGATATTTCTGACCTTGACTGGCTGGAGGTGGCTATGGAGGTTGGCTGGTGTAGGGTGTTCAAGCTGCCCTGTGTGAACAGGATATATCACTTCATCCTCTGCTGGTGTATTCCAGGGGTAGTGCCCCTCAGACCCTGATGGCTTGTATTGGCAGATGTTGACTGAGTGGACCGGCAGACGTGCTCCAGGCATGGGGCCCAGACCCTGTAGACAATCTTTGGTGCCCTAATGTGTAACTGCGCCGTGGGTTTGGCAAATCATTGGTCCTGTTTGTAAACCTTTGTCATAGTGGGGTTTCTGCTGGATAGCAGGATAGTCCTGCTCGAATGGCTGGTGGCTGCTTAAATCTTTGGTTGAGGGGTCTCCTGGGATCGTTGGGCATATAGGTGTCCAGTGGGGTTAATTAGCTGTAAATTCGTTTGCCAATCTGGCTGCTACTTCTGGGGTTTTGGGCTTCCAGTCAGCTACCCATTCTCGTATTTCTGGGGCCATTTTCTCCATAAGTTGCTTGAGCACAATCATGTCCCTGAGAGCATCAGTGGAGTGGGCAGTCCGACCATTGAACCAGCGGTTGCAGTGTCATCGGAGTTACACACGTGGTCAAAATTGTTGAAAGTCAAACATTGCTTTTCAGCCATGCTTCCAGAATTTAAAAAAAAAACCTCATGAAATAGGCCTGGACAGAAATGATGGTGCCCCTGAAAATAATGTGACAAAAGGGACATGATAAATCGCGGTGTGTCCACTAATTATCATCACAGGTGTCTACAATCTTGGAATTAGTGAGTGGCCTGTATAGAGGGCTACAGATACTCACTGTGCTGTTTGGTGACATGGCGTGTATCACACTCAACATGGACCAGAGGAAGTGAAGGAAAGAGTTGTCTCAGGAGATTAGAAAGAAAATTATAGACAAACATGTTGAAGGTAAAAGTTATAAGACCATCTCCAAGCAGCTTGATGTTCCTGTGACTACAGGTGCACATATATTCAGAAATGTAAGCTCCATGGGACTGTAGCCAACCTCCCTGGACGTTGCCGCAGGAGGAAAATTGATGACAAATCAAAGAGACGGATAATATGAATGGTAACAGAAGAACCCAGAAAAACTTCTACTTGATTCAAGGTGAACTTCAAGCTCAAGGAACATCAGTGTCAGATCGCATCATCCGTCGTTGTATGAGCCAAAGTAGACTTCATGGGAGACGACCAAGGAGGACACCATTGTTGAAAAAAAAATCATAAAGCCAGACTGGAATTTGCCAAACTACATGTTGACAAGCGACAAAGCTTCTGGGAGAATGTCCTATGGACAGATGAGACAAAGATGGAACTTTTTTGGCAAGGCACATCAGCTCTATGTTCACAGACAGAAAAATGAAGCATATCAAGAAAAGAACACTGTCCCTACTGTGAAACATGGAGGAGGCTCTGTTATGGTCTGGGGCTGCTTTGCTACTATCTGGCACAGGGTGTCTAGAATCTGCAGGGTACAATGAAATCTCAAGACTATCAAGGATTCTAGAGAGAAATGTGCTGCCCAGTGTCAGAAAGGTCATGGGTCTTGCAACAGGATAATGACCCAAAACACACAGCTAAAAACACCCAAGAATGGCTAAGAGGAAAACATTGGACTATTCTGAAGAGGCCTCTATGAGCCCTGACCTAAACCTTTGAGCATCTTTGGAAAGAGCTGAAACATGCCATCTGGAAAAGGCGACCTTCACACACGAGACAACTGGAGCAGTTTGCTCTGGAGGAGCGGCCGAAATACCTGTCGAGAGGAGCAGAAGTCTCATGACAGTTACAGGAATCGTTTGATTTCATGAGTTTTATTTTTTTTAAATTCTGTGGAAGCATGGTTGAAAAGCAATGTCTGACTTTCATTTGTTCATTTTCATAGATTTTTATTTATTATTACTTTTGTCAGATTCAAGTTATTTCTGTCACCATTGTGGGTTTTTCTGTCATTAAACGAGGGGCACCAGCAAATTTGACCACTTGTGTAACTGCCAAATTCTACATAGGAGACCTACTGAAACATCACATAACAAACAGCCATATAGTCTCAAAATCAACATCTTTATTAATACAAAATTTAAAAACTAAAGAAAGGAAAAGGGATGACAAAAGGAAGAAATGGTCCAGTGGAAACCGTCACATACAAGTAGATGAAACAGGCCTGACAGTGTACTCTGCTCATAAATATTGTTAATACATATTATTGAGATGACAAATATAATGACATATAGAGGTATAGGAATCAGGGTGAAAATAAAACAAAAGACTAGGGAGACTGGCAGTCTAGGAAGATTCACAGAAAATCACACAAAATCATGCATATATAGTGATGTATCTATATATTTAATTATGCAGAGTAATGCACCATGACTTTAAATAAGATCAATAGACGCTGGTTTGTATCTATGGTGCAGAACAATGCACAAAACTACCAAAGAAATGCCAGTACAATCCATATTACAATATCAAAAATGTCAAACCATATCATAGAATACAGCTCATAATGTACGAGAACTAGGTGGCAGACATTCCTGAAACACAGACTTAGACAGCGATATAAATATAATGAAGGACAATCACATAGCGCATGTAAAAGCAGCTGGCTAATACCTCAGAGAGCAAAGAAACGACCGTCCGGGCCCTCCCCAACGCGCGTTTCGGAGCGCAATGCTCCTTCCTCAGGGGGCGTGACAATGTCAAACAGGTGTCTTAATTTATATCGCCGCCGCCAGGAAGTGTGGCGGTGACTATGCAGCCAATCAGCCAATGAGAACGCCTCCCCTCTCAGCGTCTCATATCATCCAATGGGTGGGGACGTATCAGAGAGAGGGGAAGTATCAAGAATACCTGCGCATGCGCAGAAGATAGATGAAACCATTGTCGCCATATTGGACATGGGCTAAAGGGTATATATAAGACAGAGGGGAAATTTTGTCAAAATGAGCAGCAATACCACATCAGACCAATCAAGTACATATGCCAAATAGAATGTACAAAACCACTGTGGGGCCCCACATGGAAACATATGCAAAGGGCAAAGGACAGATTGGCCGCAGGTATGCAGAAAAAATCCATCTATTAATGATATATATCCCATAATTGCATATCCAAATAAAGAAAAAAAAAAAATTAACAAAAACACAAGAGGAAAAAATTAAATGAAATAACTAGACATAAAAAATAGGAAAAATAATAAAAATAACCAAATTGATAAATACAAATGTGCTATTATAAACAAATAAAGTCAGTGGAGAACTGTGGCATCCAATGATCTTCAAAGCAGTCCTGGAAACTTGAGGCCGCTGGAAGCTGAAAGGCTATAAGACAATGGTATCCAAATAAACGTACAACTAAAGAATGAAGAAAAATAAAAACAAGTTAAAAAGTGTAAAACCAAATCCACTCAAAGCGACAAGTAACCAAAAAAGAGAGCAGTAGATCACAAATATGGGACAAATGATAGATTTTCATTGAGGCCATCTGGAACCATGGTACCCAGGGTCCAAATCCATCGAGTCTCCATTTGAGATAATCGTTTGGACAGTTTACCCCCTCTAATGTTGATATTAAGCAGGTCGATACCGCATACCTTAAGTAGTGTCCCATCACTATGGTGATGCTCTTTAAAATGCCTAGGTAATGTCTTAAGGGTGGAGATATCCGTGCAGGAGGATGCCGCCTGTATGCCCAACACGTCTTCTCTGATGCGAACTTTCAGTTGTCTTGTGGTAAGTCCTATGTATATTAAACCACATGGACAAGTCGCATGATATATAACATAACGAGAAATACACGTGATTCTCTGTTTAATGCTATATGTTGAATCTCCTTTAGAGTTGGTAAAATTTGTGCATCTAACAATGTTTGGGCAGGCGACACACCTCCCGCACGGATAACACCCACCCGTATTAAGCATAGGACTAAGGAAATGCGAGGGGGCCGGAGTTGTATAGTGACTGTGCGTAAGACGGTCACGTAAGTTTTTGGCCCTCCTAAAGGTGATTGCAGGACGCTCCGGGAGAAACTTGCGTAAAATAGTATCAGCCTGTAAAATAGGCCAAGCCCTATTAATCACAGATCTCATATCCTGGGAACGAGAGTGGAATGATGTGATAAATCTAGGTATCTTGGAAAAGTCTGAGTTTTGTGTCTGGTTCCTATAGAGAAGATTGTTCCTTGAAGAATGTTTAGCACGGTGATAGGCTTTTTTAATAGACCGCCCACTATACCCACGTGCCAAAAATCTATTCTTGAGTTCCTTAGCTCTAAACTCGAAATCTATATCTGTAGAGCAAATTCGTCGCAGTCTCAAGAACTGCCCTACCGGAATGGCACGAATAACATGTGGAGGATGGCAGGAGGAAGCATGTAATAATGTATTAGTGGCTGTTTTCTTCCGGAATATATCAGTCTGGATTGAGCCACAATGGTCTTTACGGACAGTAACATCAAGAAAATCGACCGACTTAGGATCCCAAATCAATGTCAAGAAAATATTAAGAGCATTATTATTGAGAGTAGAGACGAACCGCGTAAGGTCGACGGAGGTGCCCTGCCAGATAAAGAAGATATCGTCGATATACCGCGTCCAAAGAAGGACACGGCTAATCGACCCCTGTTTATCTGACAGAAAAAGATCTCTCTCCCACAGCCCCAGGAAAAGGTTGGCATAGGCGGGCGCAAAGGCCGCGCCCATTGCCACCCCCTGGAGCTGCAGGTAGAAAGATCCTTTAAAGACAAAAAAATTGTGTGTAAGGGTAAACTCAAGAAGTTCCAGGATGAGGTCTCTAAGTCACGCCTGCATATTGGAAGTTTCCAAGAAGAAGCGGGTGGCCCTAAGGCCATTACTGTGTCTAATGCTAGTGTAAAGAGATTCCACATCCATGGACGCTAAGAGAGTGTCCCCTTCTAAACACAGTCCGTCGACCCTACGCAGTAAGTCTCCAGTGTCCTGGAGGAAAGTGGAATCTCTTTACACCAGCATTAGACACAGTGATGGCCTTTGTGCCACAGTGATGGCCTTACACACAATTTTTTTGTCTTTAAAGGACACTGTCAGGCCTGTTTCATCTACTTGTATGTGACGGTTTCCACTGGACCATTTCTTCCTTTTGTCATCCCTTTTCCTTTCTTTAGTTTTTAAATTTTGTATTAATAAAGATGTTGATTTTGAGACTATATGGCTGTTTGTTATGTGATGTTTCTGTGTTCGGTACAGTTTGTCTCTAGACTATGTCCTATATTCACATGCCTATATTATAAGACATTATTAGCATTTATAGATACCATCTGCATGTGACATGGTGGTTACTACTCGTTTCTTCATAGACCTACTGTAGAGACAATGTCTGGAACTTGGTGAGATATCTTTTGTTGGTGATGGTAAAAAGGGATAGCAGGGTGTTCTTAATAGTCTAATAGTCCAGACAGTCCTGAGGCCCAAGAGACCGAACGGCATCCCGTACCTGACCAGTCAACCTAGTCCACAATAATTTGGCCCCAATCAGCTGTTGGCACCTGGTGCATCATCTTTAGGGTCTCAAAGCTTTGCAGAGGTTCATCAGCCTCTGTGTTGGACTCATTAAACACTAGCACATCTCTGTAGCGAAGATTATTTCTTCGGTGGTGGGCCATCATGGAGGTAAGGTATGGCTTTGGCAGTAGGAGTAATGGAACTCCCAAAACTGATTCAATAACACAAGCACTCTCCTCACTTGAGGCTCCCGGTCCCAATGCAATCAAAAATTCCTGGATTTGGGCTGCTGGTGACTGGGTATTTGATCCCAGACTACCTCTGGATCCTGGATTTGGCATGCAGTTTAATTCCTCTGGGTCCACTTCAGCTGAGTTTTCATTGTCGTCCATGATGTTCTGGGCATCCCAACGGACCAATTCCTGTATCAAATTCGGCTGAGTGTCATTGGCCCTGTATTCAATCTGTTGAAGCTGGCACAACTCCTGTAGTCGCCATGTCTTGTTGTGGTTGTATATCCCCTCCGGTCCTCCTTCCAAGGCCAAGCTGGTGCTGTTGGACATGGTAGGGTCCGAAACCTGCGATGTATGCCTCACCTATGGTCTGCTGGGTCTGTCTGTATGCCTTTTTGGTTGTGGAGCTCTTGATCGCTGTGTAAGAACACCAGTCCCCTGCAGCTCTCCCGGATCCTCCAGGCTAAGTAGTATCTCACCGCTGCAACTATAATGTGAAGACACGGGGGTACTAGTCCGCTAGCCTAAACCCCATGGAGTAGGACACATGGCACCGAATTCCCGCTCTCCTTTGGGCGTAATACTACTCAGAAAACACAGGGTGAGGGTAACGCAGTGTGACAATACTTTACTGAACCACAAAACAGGCAGATAACACATAGAACAGTCCCAGCCAAGATACCCCAAGATGGTGCACATTATAGAGTATCACCCTTCAGCTGACTCGCCGGGATTAGAGCTGCTTTCCATCAGTGGCTCCCCGCTTTTGGCGGGCCCCCTTAGAGAGGAGGTAATGACAAGCTTAGGAAGCTGTCCATTGATGTATGAGGCCAGGTGACTTGATTGTCCCAACCTGGATTCTCTAAACTTCTTGGAGGGTTCAGTGATGGTCAGTGAAGCAGCTATGTATTACTGCTACCAGTGGAACCCCACTTTTGGCGGGCCCTCACAGAGAGGAGGTGTTGACAAGCTTAGGAAACTAACTGAAAGCAGTGAGGTATGTGGCCAGGTGACCCGATTGTCCGAACCTGGATTCTTCAAGAGGTCTCTGAGGATTCAATGATGGTCAATGGAGCAGATCTGTATTCTTCCAGCTAGGGCTGTGGTCCCCTAAGCTGGCATCCTGTAGAATGTCAAATCTATGTCCCTCGTGATGGAGCCATGATGTCCTGGCTACTGGCCTGTAGAGTGTTCATGGCAGTGGTTTTGTAGAGTATCTGGTTCTTTAGATCTCTTAGCTGATCTGTTATAGAGGCATATCCCACTTATGTAGCTCACAACTGTTGTCCTTCAAGCCAGCATCCAGAGATCAAGAGGAAGATGTGATGATATTAACTCACATTGTTTAACTATTAAATCAATCTGCATAGTTTTTACTCCTCTGTTTTGCAAGTCGACGAGCCACAGGACCCACACAATAGTCATTCAGCGTATTAAGCAATCATCCATTGCTCAATGACCCTGTATCATTGTATTGGAAGGATAGCAGACAATAAGCTGTAGGAGCTAATATAAGAGCCAAACATCAGCCATTCAAAAATATAAAAAATCAACATTTAAGACTCATATGACAGCAGTGTATGGTTCTTGACCACCTGAAGAACAAACATAAATTCAAAAGAGTCAACATATAAAAATAGTCTATTCCTCCCGCATTACTGACAGTAGACGTCTGCTTAATTAAGATAAAATTCTGTGTCGTCACAGTGATATAATGCGGCATTTATATGGGGATGTGTATATACGAGGTGCGTGGTGCGTATATGGGTGCATGGTGCATATAGAGGTGCACGGTGTGTATACGGAGGTGTGGTGTGTTTACGGGGGTGCAGTGTGTATACGGGGTCTGGTGTGTATACAGGGGGTGCAGTGTGTATATGGTGGCGCTGTGTTTACGTCTGAGTGTTTCTTCCGCTATCAGCCAGTGAATTGCTCTCGTGTTTTGCAGAAGAAGATCGCCCTGAACATGTTCTTAGACACCGTCATGGCCGACCCCCCTCCTCAGTGCCTCGTCTGGTTTCCTCTGATGCATCGGCTGGCCCATGTAGAGAACGGTGAGTGAGACCAGTGAATGCTCTGTGCTGCTGGAAGAAGTGGAGCAAGTACTTTTATGGCTGCTGTCCTCGGCTCTGCCCCCTCTGCGGCCCCCAACTCTGCCCCTTCATTGTAGCTTGCGGCCCCCAGCTCTGCCCTTTCTACGTAGCCTGTGGCCACCGGCTCTGCCCCCTCTGCGTAGCCTGCGGCCCCCATCTCTGCCCCCATTACGGTCCCCGGCTCTGCCCCCTCTGCGGCCCCCAACTCTGCCCCTTCATTGTAGCTTGCGGCCCCCAGCTCTGCCCTTTCTACGTATCCTGTGGCCACCGGCTCTGCCCCCTGTGCGTAGCCTGCGGCCCCCATCTCTGCCCCATTACGGTCCCCGGCTCTGCCCCCTCTGTGGCCCCCAACTCTGCCCCTTCATTGTAGCTTGCGGCCCCCAGCTCTGCCCTTTCTACGTAGCCTGTGGCCACCAGCTCTGCCCCCTCTGCGTAGCCTGCGGCCCCCATCTCTGCCCCCATTGCGGTCCCCGGCTCTGCCTCCTCTGCGTCCCCTGGCTCTGCGTCCCCTGGCTCTGCCCCCTCGGCGGCCCCCGGCTCTACCCCTTCTGTGGCCCCCGGCTCTGCCCTCTCTGCGTAGCCTGCCGTTCCTGGCTCTGCTCCCTGTGCGGCCACCCGGCTCTGTCTCCTCTGCGACCCCCTAGCTCTGCCCCGTCTGCGGCCCCTGGCTCTGCCCGCTCTGCCCCCTCTACGTAGCCTGCAGTTCCTGGCTCTGCCCCCTCTGCGACCCCCAGCACTGCCCCCTCTGCGGCCCCCATCTCTGCCCCCTCTGCGGCCCCCATCTCTGCCCCCTCTGTGGCCCCTGGCTCTGCCCCCTCTGTGTATCCCGTGGTTCCCGGCTCTGCCCCCGCTGCGTAGCCAGCGGTACCCAGTTCTGCCTCCTCTACGGCCCCTGGTTCTGCCTCCTCTGCGGCCCCTGGCTCTGCCTCCTCTGCGGCCCCCGGCTCTGCCTCCTCTGCGGCCCCCGGCTCTGCCTCCTCTGCGGCCTTCGGCTCTGCCTCCTCTGCGGCCTTCGGCTCTGCCTCCTCTGCTGCCTTCGGCTCTGCCTCCTCTGAGGCCCCTCGCTCTGCCCCTCTGCGGCCCCCAGCTCTGCCTCCTCTGCGGCCCCCGGCTCTGCCTCCTCTGCAGCCTTCGGCTCTGCCTGCTCTGCTGCCTTTGGCTCTGCCTCCTCTGCGGCCCTTGGCTCTGCCTCCTCTGCGGCTCCTCGCTCTGCCTTCTCTGCTGCCCCTGGTTTTGCCTTCTCTGCGGCCCCCGGCTCTGCCCCTCTGCGGCTCCTGGCTCTGCCTCTCTGCTGCCTCCTTGCGGCCCCCGGCTCTTCCCCCTCTGCGGCCCCTGGCTCTGCCTTCTCTGCGGCCCCTGGCTCTGCCTTCTCTGCGGCCCCTGGCTCTGCCTTCTCTGCGGCCCCTGGCTCTGCCTTCTCTGCGGCCCCTGGCTCTGCCTTCTCTGCGGCCCCTGGCTCTGCCTTCTCTGCGGCCCCTGGCTCTGCCTTTTCTGCGGCCCCTGGTTCTGCCTTCTCTGCGGCTCCTGGCTCTGCCTCCTCTGCTGCCCCCGGCTCTGCCTCCTCTGCGGCCCCGGCTCTGCCCCCTCTGCGGCTCCTGGCTCTGCCTCCTCTGCTGCCCCCGGCTCTGCCTCCTTTGCGGCCCCCGGCTCTTTCCCCTCTGCGGCCCCTGGCTCTGCCTTCTCTGCGGCCCCTGACTCTGCCTTCTCTGCGGCCCCTGGCTCTGCCTTCTCTGCGGCCCCTGGCTCTGCCTTCTCTGCGGCCCCTGGCTCTGCCTTCTCTGCGGACCCTGGTTCTGCCTCCTCTGCTGCCCCCGGCTCTGCCTCCTCTGCGGCCCCCGGCTCTGCCCCCTCTGCGGCTCCTGGCTCTGCCTCCTCTGCTGCCCCCGGCTCTGCCTCCTTTGCGGCCCCCGGTTCTTCCCCCTCTGCGGCCCCTGGCTCTGCCTTCTCTGCGGCCCCTGACTCTGCCTTCTCTGCGGCCCCTGACTCTGCCTCCTCTGCGGCCCCTGGCTCTGCCTCCTTTGCGGCCCCCGGCTCTTCCCCCTCTGCGGCCCCTGGCTCTGCCTTCCTCTGCGGCCCCTGACTCTGCCTTCTCTGCGGCCCCTGGCTCTGCCTCCTCTGCGGCCCCTGGCTCTGCCCCCTCTGCGGCTCCTTGCTCTGCCTCCTCTGAGGCCCCCGGTTCTGCCCCGCCTACTGTTTTGCGCATCCTCACTCCGCCCCTCATGCTGCGCGGCCGGCCCTCGCTCTGTCTGGCTCCACCCCGTTAACCCCGTCTCTCCCACCCGCAGTCTTCCATCCGGTGGAGTGCTCGTACTGCCGCTGTGAGAGTATGATGGGCTTCCGCTATCGCTGCCAGCAGTGCCACCATTACCAGCTGTGCCAGAGCTGCTTCTGGAGGGGCCACGCCAGCGGGCCACACAGCAACCAGCATCAGATGAAGGAGCACTCGTCCTGGGTGAGTCGTCCTCTGTGCAGTGCCACTCTGGGGCCCCTAATCTGTGGCCCCTCCCTGGTGTCTGCAGAAAGGGGTTAACTAGCATGCAATATTGGTGGGGTCTGCGGAGCATTTCCAGGCTTCCTCCCCGGACCACCCTGCCCCATCGGCTCCATCATCCACTCTCTGTGGTCCTGGACTCCAGGCTGCACTGATTCTTCTCACAGCTGCAGATTTGTTACAATGTATCTGAGTGTCACAACGCCCTGAAGACAAAAAGAGACGGGAAGCCCCCCCACAGGACCTGCCATATACGGGGAACCCCCCACCACAGGACCTGCCATATACGGGGAGCTCCCACGCAAGACCTGCCGTATACCGGGAACACCCCAAAAGGACCCTCCGTATACCGGGAATAACCCCCAAGACCCTCCGTATACCGGGAACACCCCAAAAGACACTCCGTATACCGGGAACAACCCACAAGACCCTCCGTATAACGGGAACAACCCACAAGACCCTCCGTATACCGGGAACACCCCACAAGACCCTCCGTATACCGGGAACAACCCACAAGACCCTCCGTATACCGGGAACTACCCACAAGACCCTCCGTATACCGGGAACACCCCACAAGACCCTCCGTATACCGGGAACTACCCACAAGACCCTCTGTATACCGGGAACACCCCACAAGACCCGCCGTATACCGGGAACAACCCACAAGACCCTCCGTATACCGGGAACAACCCACAAGACCCTCCGTATACCGGGAACAACCCACAAGACCCTCCGTATACCGGGAACACCCCACAAGACCCTCCATATACCGGGAACACCCCACAGGACCCTCCGTATACCGGGGACACCCACAAGACCCCCGAATACCGGGAACACCCCACAAGACCCTCCGTATACCGGGAACAACCAACAAGACCCGCCGTATACTGGGAACAACCCACAAGACCCTCCGTATACCGGAAACAACCCACAAGACCCTCCGTATACCGGGAACACCCCACAAGACCCTCCGTATACCGGGAACAACCCGCAAGACCTTCCGTATACCGGGAACAACCCGCAAGACCTTCCGTATACCGGAAACAACCCGCAAGACGCTCCGTATACCGGAAACAACCCGCAAGACGCTCCGTATACCGGGAACACCCCACAAGACCCTCCGTATACCGGGAACAACCCTGTTGTGAATGGGTTTGAGATGAGTTCTGAGCAGAGGCTCCCTCTGGTGGTTACAAGCGGTACTAGTGAAGATTGTGAGGACTGGGAATCAGGTGTTACTGACTGGTCTTATATAAGGGAGTCATTTTCCCATCAGGTTGCCGGTGATCAATTGTTCTGGTCTGAATCCTTCTTTCCAGTTTCCCTTGTAGCCTGCTGTGTCGTGTCTGCATCTCCTGCTATCAGATAAGACATTTTCTTCTTTTGTGTTTGTGCTATATTTTTGCATTTTGTCCTGCACTTCTGTGGGGGCCTTCTGGGTCCCCTCCGGGGGCTTTTGCCCTCTCAGTTTGTTCAGCCACTGAGTTTTGTACTTTTGCTTTTCCAGTTTTTTCAGTGGCTGCTGTTTTGATTTTGTTACACCAGAGAACTAATTTAGGTGGTAGAGGTCGTGTGATCTCAGGTGATTTTGAAATTAGTAGAGTTGGTGTTTTTCAGAGTTTTCTGGGATTGCAGTAAGTACCCTTCCTGTCCTTTTCTATTTAGATAGTTTTGGCCCCAGCGTTTGCTCATACTATTTTCTTTCTGTGTCAGTATTTCCTCTTGTCTAACCGCCATTACATGTTTGGGGGCTTTCTATTATCTTTGGGGTTCTGCTCCGGGGCAGATAGCTTTCCTATTTCTATCTTTAGGTGTAGTTAGTTTCTCAGGCTGTGATGAGGCGTCTAGGACCAACGTAGGAACGCTCCACGGCTGCCTCTAGTTGCGGTGGTTAGTCAGGGTACTGCAATCTCATAGATTCCAACTGCTCTGGTGTATTTCCTTTTTTACCTGCACTCCTCAGCTACCGTAACATAACAGTATCACCGGCCCAAAAATTGAATGGTACTCACAGAAGGGAAAAAATATTGTGACAGAAGAAAGGTTGTCAGAGTTGTCAGAGATATTTTTCTGTTTGTTGCATTTTTTTCCCTCTGTATCTCTGGGTGCTGGGGAGGATTTTTTCTCCCAATGGAGTTTGCACAGTTGTCTGGCCGTGTGGATCAGCTTGCCACTGAGGTTCAGAGTATTGCTGCATATCTTGCTAGGTTGCCTGTTGTGGAACCTAGGATTCCCATGCCAGATTTGTTTTTAGGGGATCGAGCTAAGTTTCAGAATTTCAAAAATAATTGTAAATTGTTTTTTGCCTTAAAATCTAAGTCCTCAGGAAACGCAGCGCAGCAGGTTCAAATTATCATCTCTCTCCTGCGCGGCGATCCTCAGGATTGGGCTTTTTCCCTGATACCTGGGGATCCTGTTTTTGAGTGATGTTGATGCATTTTTTCAGGCTTTGGGGTTATTGTACGATGAGCCTAATGTCACTGATCAAGCTGAAAAAGCCTTGTTGGCATTAAATCAGGGCTTGATGACGCTGAGTTATACTGTCAGAGATTCCGTAGGTGGGCAGTCCTGACCAAATGGAATGACGACGCTTTGGCGGCCCTTTTCCGGAAGGGTCTGTCGGATAATGTAAAGGATGTTATGGTGGGATTCCCTGTCCCCTCTGGTCTCAATGATTCTATGTCATTAGTGATTCAAATTGACAGACGTTTGCGTGAGCGGAGAAGTATGCGTGGAGTGGTGTTGCCTTGTGAACCAGCTTCTGAACCCATGCAGTGTGATAGAGTGGTGTCTGGGGCACAGCGTCATGAGTTTCGAAAGCGCAATGGGTTATGTTTCTACTGTGGTGATGCCTCTCATGCTATTTCAGTCTGCCCTAAGCGGGGAAGACGTTTTGCACGCTCAGTTGTCTTGGGTAGTGTTCAGACTAAGTTTTTATTAACTGTCACTCTGATATGCTCTCTGTCCTCATTTTCTGCTCAGGCTTTCGTTGATTCTGGAGCAGCTATTAACCTGATGGATTATGATTTTTCTAAACGTTGTGGGTTTCCCTTGATACCCCTACAGAAGTCTATTCCCTACTGGGGATCGATTCTACCCCTTTGGCTGAGAATGAACCCCAGTTTTCTACTCAGGTGATAATGAGGGTTGAACCTGATCACCAGGAGTGCTGCAAATTTTTGGTTCTATATAATCTGCATGACATTATCGTGCTGGGTTTCCCTTGGTTACAGTCTCATAATCCTGTTTTGGATTGGAAATCTGTGTCTGTAACCAGTTGGGGCTGCCAATGTGTTAATACCAACACTCCTGTTTTTTCTGCCTCTCCCCAGGCTCAGGATGTTCCTGACTTTTTGTTTGATTTTTCTGATGTGTTTAGCGAAAGTAAATCTGCATCCTTGCCTCCCCATAGGAGCTATGACTGCGCTATTGAATTAGTGCCTGGTAGTAAATTCCCTAAAGGTCGCCTTTTTAACTTGTCTGTACCTGAACATGACGCTATGCGGTCTTATATCAAGGAATCATTGGAGAAGGGTCATATCAGACCATCCTCTTCACCCTTAGGTGCCGGTTTTTTCTTTGTGGCCAAAAAAGATGGTTCATTAAGGCCGTGTATTGATTATCGTCTCTTGAACAATATTACTGTGAAATATCAATACCCGTTACCCTTGATTTCTGACCTGTTTTCCAGGGTGAAAAACGCTACTTGGTTTACCAAGCTTGACCTCAGGGGGCGTATAACCTTATTCGCATTAAGCACGGGGATGAATGGAAGACGGCATTCAATACCCCTGAAGGGCATTTTGAGTACCTAGTGATGCCCTTTGGGCTCACTAATGCTCCTTCCGTCTTCCAGTCCTTCATGAATGACATTTTCAGGGATTTTGTGGACAAATTTCTGATTGTTTATTTGGATGATATCTTGATTTTTTCTAATGACTGGGACTCTCATGTGAAACATGTTCGAACTGTATTCCAGATTTTGAGAGAGAATGCTCTGTATGTGAAGGGATCAAAGTGTCTTTTTGGCGTACAGAGGATCTCATTTCTGGATTCATTTTGTCCCCATCTGTTATTGAAATGGACCCGGTCAAGGTTCAGGCCATCTGTGATTGGGTCCAACCTACTTCATTAAAGGCTCTTCAGAGATTTTTGGGTTTTGCCAATTTTTATCGTAAATTTATTGGTAATTTCTCGGTTATTGTTAAACCATTAACTGATTTGACCAGAAAGGGTTCTGATGTGGTGAATTGGCCTCCTGAGGCAGTCTCTGCATTTCAGGAACTTAAGCAGAGATTCACTTCTGCTCCTGTTCTACGGCAGCCTGATGTTTCTCTGCCATTTCAGGTGGAGGTTGATGCCTCTGAAATTGGGGCAGGTGCCGTTTTGTCCCAAAAGATCCAGAGACCTCTAAAAGTAATCCTTGTGCCTTTTTCTCTCGAAAATTTTCTCCTACTGAACGTAATTATGACGTGGGTAATCGGGAGTTATTGGCCATGAAGTGGGCTTTTGAAGAGTGGTGTAATGTATGTGATACAGTTCATATAGCGTCTTGTGCTTGGGTGCGATGAAAATACTTGAGACACAGGTTGAAAAAGAAAGTCTTGTATTGCTTCATACAAATTGGCAAAAATAAACATACAGGTTGCAAACACAGAAGCAGGAGACACAGCGGGCCAAGTAATCTAAGTTCATCAATAACTCTCCACAACAGATTCAGATCTTCTTCTATGTTACCGCAAGTCCATGCAACCGTGAGGCTTTCAAGAGCAGAGTTCAGAGTCCACAAGAGCTCCAGAGTTTCTCAGTAGAAATGGCTGGAGTACAAAGTCCAAGGCTTCAGGAGTCAGAACACAGGTTCACTGCAGGCCAGATTCTGAAGCACTGATTGCTCAGGTGTGGCTGTTTAAGAAGCAAACGGAGAGAATCAGGGCGGGAACATGCAAGCTGGAAAACTCCATTTTAACTGAGGGCAAGATAGCTGCAGCAAAACAGAAAGCAAAATGGCCGACGAACAAACTGAGTTTCAGAAACAGATATACAGAACCTTACATTACTCCCCCCTTAGGGGCAACCTCCGGATGACCTCAGACCAGGCTTGTGTGGGTACCTCTGATGAAACTGACGGAGCAAGCGAGGAGCATTAACGTTATTGACTGGCTCCCATGAGTTGTCCTCCACTGGTAGCCCTGCCATTTGATCAGATATTGTAACTGATTTCTATACAACCTGGAATCTAAAATCCTTTCCACCACAAATTCTTCCTGACCATCGACTAGCACTGGGTCAGGGCAAGGAGAAGAACGTCCAGGAAACGTATTGGGTGTTGCAGCCTTTAGTAGGGATACATGAAAGACAGGGTGGATTCTCATAGTTCTGGGCAATTGAAGACGACAAGCAACGGCACTTATAATCTTACTGATTTTATAGGGTCCAATGTACTTATGTCCCAACTTAGATGATGGAATCCTTAACTTAAGATTTCTGGTTGACAGCCAGACCAGGTCTCCTACCTTAAAAACTGGTGCAGGTTTACGAAATTTATCTGCTGCCTTCTTGTACCTTTCCTGAGCCGATTCCAGATTCTCCTTTAGAAGATCCATATTCTTCTGTAAAGTCGTGACTCTTTCAGCCACTGCTGGCAAAGGCGTCTCTATGGGAAATCGTGGTAGAATATTAGGATGATAACCTAAATTAGAGAAAAAAAGGAGACTGTTTAGTGGAGGCACTCTGAGAGTTGTTGTAAGAGAACTCAGCCAATGGAAGTAGATCCACCCAATCATCCTGTAGGTGGCAGATAAAACAGCGGAGATACTGCTCCAGGGTTTGATTGGTTCGTTCGGTTTGTCCATTAGTCTGGGGATGAAAAGCAGAAGAAAGGTTTACTTTAATGTCCAATGCTGCACAGAAATTTTGCCAAAACCTAGAAGTGAATTGCACCCCTCGATCCGAAATAACCTCATCCGGTACTCCATGTAAACGAAACACATCTTTAATCATCAAATCTGATGTCTGTTTTGCAGTGGGTAAGCCGACACAAGGGATAAAATGAGCTGCCTTTGTTAAACGATCAACCACCACTAGAATAGTGTTCTTCCCTTGAGAGGTTGGTAATTCGACAATGAAGTCCATAGAAATGGATCCCCACGGGCGGGACGGGGTGGGAAGAGGCTGTAACAGACCAGTTGGTGAAGAGCGAGGTGTTTTGCATCTTGCACAAACCTCACATGAAGTGACATAATCCAAAACATCCTTCCTACAAGTGGGCCACCAAAAGAAACGAGAAAGAAATTCCTGTGTCTTTAGAATTCCTCTATGCCCGGCTATTTTGGAATCATGAATGAGTTGCAATACTCTCAATCTGACTGTTTCAGGTATATACAGACGTTGTCCCAGAATCCACACACCATTCTTAAAGACAAGACTTACGTCCCTTGGGGTTGTGCCAAAAAAGAATCCGCATGATATGCTTCCTTGATGTCTTTAATTAGGTCTTGATGATGAATCACTCCTAGGAATCTAGAGTCAGGAAGAATAGTCTTAGGAGGAGTAATTGGACGTGTCTCTGCTGAGTAAATCCTAGAGAGTGCATCAGCCTTTCCATTGCGCGATCCTGGTCTATAAGAAATAATAAAATTAAATTGGTTTAAGAAAAGATTCCAGCGAGCCTGGCGAGGAGTCAGGCACTTAGCCGACCTGATAAACTCAAGATTACGATGATCTGTCAGAACGACTATTTGCTGTGCAGCTCCTTGCAGAAGGTGTCTCCATTCTTTGAAGGCGGCAATAATGGCCAACAACTCTCTATTGCCCACATCGTAGTTCTTCTCAGCCGAAGATAACTGCTGGGAAAAGAAGGCACAGGGATGCAAGACATTCTTCTCACCTGTTCTCTGAGAGAGTATAGCTCCCACGGCACAGTCTGAAGCATCCACCTCTATTATGAAGGCAAGCTCTGGGTTGGGATGTACTAGAATAGGTGCAGTGGTAAATTTATCTTTTAGACGAGAAAATGCTTCCTGGGCTTGGGGAGTCCAGGAGAACTTAGACTCTTTCCGGGTAAGTTGGGTGATAGGTGACACTACCTCAGAGAAATTTCTAATGAAACGTCTATAGAAGTTTGCAAACCCGATGAAGCGCTGTACCTCCTTCACATTTCTAGGACTTGGCCAATCATTGATGGCTTGGGTTTTACTTCCATCCATACTAATTCCTTGTGTAGACAGTACATACCCCAGAAATTGAATTTCGGTCTTATGGAATTCACACTTTTCAAGCTTGATGTAAAGATGATTTTGTCTTAGACGTTCCAAGACCATTCTCACATGTCCATGATGTTCCTCTGTGGAGTTAGAAAAAATTAAAATATCATCCAAATAAATTACCACGAATGTATCTAGGAGATCCCTGAAGATGTCATTCACCAAGTGTTGGAAAGTGGCTGGGGCGGTACTCAGACCAAAAGGCATAACCAGATATTCAAAGTGTCCATAGCGTGACCTGAATGCAGTCTTCCATTCATCCCCAGGTCTAATACGGACTAAGTTATAGGCCCCACGAAGATCTAGTTTAGAAAAAATTTTAGCATGTCGCACTCTCTCCAATAACTCAGGGATTAAAGGCAATGGATAACGGTTTCTAATAGTAACCTTATTAAGTTCCCTATAGTCTACGCATGGTCTCAGGGATCCATCTTTCTTCTTTACAAAGAATATGGGTGCCCCTGCAGGAGATGAAGAGGGGCGTATGAAGCCCTTGGCTAGATTTTCGTCTATGTACTCTTTTAAAGCCTTCAGCTCGGGCCCCGCCAGGGGGTAGATCTTACCAAAAGGTATCTCTGCTCCAGGCAATAATTCAATTGGACAATCATATGGACGATGAGGAGGAAGCTGGTCAGCGTTCTTCTTGTCACATAAATCCACATAGTCCTGGTATACAGCTGGTAATTCAGGGACCGACATGGTTCCTTTAGGAACAGAGCAAGCTGAAATTTTTTGACTCATCTGTTTCTCTGGGAAGTGTAATTCCTTGGTCTCCCAGTTAATGGTAGGATTCTGAGCCTGCAGCCATGGTAGCCCTAGAATAATGGGAAAGTGAGGAGAAGAGATAAGCATAAAGGACAGTTTCTCTTGATGATCTTTACCCATAAGAACCTTTAAAGGCTCTGTTTCCTGATCCACTGGTCCAGAGGTCAGCAGGGAGCCATCCACAGTTTCCATCTGTACGGGAGCAGCCTTCTTCACTGAACGTATTCCCTGTTTTAGAGCAAAGGAGACATCCATAAAATTTCCACTTGCACCTGAGTCGATCATGGCAGAGCTAGACACCCAGGCTGAGTCAACCCAGAGTTTGATGGAAAGAAAACAGTGAGAATTGTTTTTCTTACAACTCAGCTGGGACACCGCTGAGGAAACTTGAAAGATGGCAGCATTTACACAGTCAACGTCCTCAGAGGTAACGGAGTTTAAGTCCGAGAAATCAAGATCTGTTGCTGCAGCTCTCTCTGGAGCCTGAGGCTCGGACCTGACAGATCCCCTCTCGCAACACTCACAATGAATGAGTGCTGCAGTAGTCTTGCGAGAACGGCTGGGACAGTTAATAATAAAGTGCCCTGACTTACCACAATAAAAACATAGATTTTCCTTAAAACGATGTTCCTTGCGTGCATCACTAACCCGTCGTAGTAAAGAGTCTACCTGCATAGGTTCAGGTTCAGGTTCCCGTGTAATCCTATTCAGAGGTTCCTTAGCTGGAGAGGAAGGTAGGAAAAGATTAGTACGATTGCTTTCGAACCATCTCTCTTGCCTGCGTTCAGTTAAACGAGTATCAATACGGATGCAGTAGTTAATAAAGTCACCTAACGCAGTGGGAGGGTCGGCACGAGCAAGTTCATCCTTAATCAGTGGGGATAACCCCTTTCGAAAAATCGATTTTTTGGCGGAATTGTCCCATGTGGTATCAAGGGCCCATTTCCTGAAATCCAAGGCATATTCAGCTACCGAGTGCTTACCTTGGCGCAAAGCTAATATGGCTGCTTCAGCTGTTGCACCTCGATTGGGGTCATCAAACACCTGCCCCATGGCTGAAATAAAATCATCAAGGTTATCCAAAGAATCATCCTCAGTCTCAATCAGAGGGTTTGCCCATATCAAAGCCTTGTTGGTAAGCAACATAATTATAGTAAGCACCTTAGATCGTTCAGTAGGAAATTGTGAAGCATGTGCAGAAAAAAAAAGATTACATTGATTAACAAATCCCCTGAATTTTTCACGTTCACCACCAAAACGAAAAGGAGGCAACTTGGGAATCCCAGAACTCGGGGCCACGGCAGGAGCCTGGACTCGCCCCTCCAGAACCTCAATCCTGGCTCGCAAATCCTGAGTAGTCTGTCCAACCACTTGCATATTGTGATTATTTAGGTCCTGAAGATTTGTAAAACGGGTCTTTATATTCTGCAACTCTGCAAGGATATTATCAGTCACTCCACAAAGTTCCTTCATGCGGGCCTCCATTTTCCAGATCTTTTAAGACAGGATACTGGAAGAAGAGGAGAGAGAAAAAAAAAAACAATAGTGTTCACCTGTGGCAACACTGAAGAAAAAAAAACTTTAAGGGAACTGCTCACCTGGAATGGTTGTGAGAAGTCACAACCACTATCATCACAGAAAGCTTTCAACCAGACATCTGATATCCAGAGTTTCAGCAGACAAAAGAGAAGAGAAAAAAAAAAAAAAAAACAATAGTGTTTACCTGTGATAACTCTGCAGAAAAAAAAAACTTAAGGGAATTGCTCACCTGGAATGGTTGTGAGAAGTCACAACCACTGTTATCACAGAGAGTACAACCGGACATCCGATATCCACAGTACAGCAGACAAGCCTTTCCAGACCCAGCAGACACTAACGTTTGGCTTCAGAATCTTGTAATGTATGTGATACAGTTCATATAGCGTCTTGTGCTTGGGTGCGATGAAAATACTTGAGACACAGGTTGAAAAAGAAAGTCTTGTATTGCTTCATACAAATTGGCAAAAATAAACATACAGGTTGCAAACACAGAAGCAGGAGACACAGCGGGCCAAGTAATCTAAGTTCATCAATAACTCTCCACAACAGATTCAGATCTTCTTCTATGTTACCGCAAGTCCATGCAACCGTGAGGCTTTCAAGAGCAGAGTTCAGAGTCCACAAGAGCTCCAGAGTTTCTCAGTAGAAATGGCTGGAGTACAAAGTCCAAGGCTTCAGGAGTCAGAACACAGGTTCACTGCAGGCCAGATTCTGAAGCACTGATTGCTCAGGTGTGGCTGTTTAAGAAGCAAACGGAGAGAATCAGGGCGGGAACATGCAAGCTGGAAAACTCCATTTTAACTGAGGGCAAGATAGCTGCAGCAAAACAGAAAGCAAAATGGCCGACGAACAAACTGAGTTTCAGAAACAGATATACAGAACCTTACAAGTGGAGACATTGGCTGGAGGGAGCCAAACATCAGGTGGTGGTCCTTACGGACCATAAGAATCTGGTCTATCTGGAATCTGCCAATCGACTCAATCCTAGACAGGCCAGGTGGGCCTTGTTTTTCACACGTTTTAATTTTGTGGTTTCCTTTCTTCCTGGCACTAAGAATGTTAAGGCGGATGCCCTCTCGAGGAGTTTCCTTGCGGACTCTCCTGAGTTATCTGATCCTTCTGTTATTTTGAAAGAGGGTGTAGTTCTTTCCGCCATCTCGCCCAATTTGAGACTTGCTCTGGAAGGGTGTCAGGAGGATAGGCCCGAGCGCTGCCCTGTTGGAAAATTGTTTGTCCCGGACCAATGGAAAAAGAGTGTGATGTCTGAGATTCATTGTTTCGCATTGGCTGGGCATCCGGAATTTTTGGTACCAGAGACTTGGTTAGTCGGTCCTTTTGGTGGACTACCTTGTCTCGCGATGTCAGGGAATTTGTGCAGTCCTGCGGGACTTGCTCTCGCTCCAAGCCTTGCTCTCGCTCTAGTGGTTTGTTGATGCCATTGCCTGTGCCCAAGAGACCATGGACCCATATCTCTATGGATTTCATTTCCGATCTTCCTGTTTCTCAGAGAATGACCACCATCTGGGTAATTTGTGATAGGTTTTCCAAAATGATACATCTTGTGCCATTACCTAAGTTGCCTTCCTCCTCTGAATTGGTGCCGTTGTTCCTTCAGCACGTGGTTCGTTTACACGGCATTCCTGAGAACATTGTGTCTGACAGAGGAGTCCAGTTTGTTTCCAGATTTTGGAGGACTTTTTGTTCTAAACTAGGTGTTCAATTGTCTTTCTCCTCGGCATTTCATCCTCAGACCAATGGTCAAACTGAGAGAACAAACCAGACATTGGAGACTTATCTAAGATGCTTTGTGTCTGCTGATCAGGATGACTGGGTCTCTTTTTTGCCTTTGGCTGAGTTTGCTCTTAATAATAGGGCTAGCTCTGCCACTTTGATGTCTCCGTTTTTCTGTAATTCTGGGTTTCACCCTCGATTTTCTTCAGGACAGACGGAAGCTTCTGTCTGTCCAGGTGTTGACTCTGTTGTTGAGCGTATGCAACAGATTTGGGACCAGGTAGTGGAGAGGTTGTCCCTCTCTCAGGAGAAGGCCCAGCGGTTTGCTAACCGGCATAGGACTGATGGTCCTCGGTTTAAAGTGGGGGACTTGGTCTGGTTGTCCTCAAAGAATATTCCTATGAGAGTAGCATCTCCTAAATTTAAGCCTAGGTTCATTGGACCTTATAAGATCATGGAGATTATTAATCCTGTTTCTTTTCGTTTGCTTCTTCCAGGGACATTTAAGATCCATAACGTGTTCCACAAGTCCTTGTTGAAGAGGTTTGTTGAGCCAGTGGTTCCTGCTGCTGTGCCTCCTGACCCTGTTTTGGTTGAGGGCAATCTGGAGTATGTGGTTGAGAAAATATTGGATTCTCGTTTTCTAGACGAAGACTCCAGTATTTGGTTAAATGGAGAGGTTATGGTCAGGAAGACAATTCTTGGGTGTTTGCTTCGGACATCCATGCTAGGAGACTTATCCGTGCTTATCATAGAACTCATCCTGACCGACCTGGTTGCTCAAATGAGGGTTCGGTGACCCCTCCTCAAGGGGGGGGTACTGTTGTGAATGGGTTTGAGATGAGTTCTGAGCAGAGGCTCCCTCTGGTGGTTACAAGCGGTACTAGTGAAGATTGTGAGGACTGGGAATCAGGTGTTACTGACTGGTCTTATATAAGGGAGTCATTTTCCCATCAGGGTTGCCGGTGATCAATTGTTCTGGTCTGAATCCTTCTTTCCAGTTTCCCTTGTAGCCTGCTGTGTCGTGTCTGCATCTCCTGCTATCAGATAAGACATTTTCTTCTTTTGTGTTTGTGCTATATTTTTGCATTTTGTCCTGCACTTCTGTGGGGGCCTTCTGGGTCCCCTCCGGGGGCTTTTGCCCTCTCAGTTTGTTCAGCCACTGAGTTTTGTACTTTTGCTTTTCCAGGTTTTTCAGTGGCTGCTGTCTTGATTTTGTTACACCAGAGAACTAATTTAGGTGGTAGAGGTCGTGTGATCTCAGGTGATTTTGAAATTAGTAGAGTTGGTGTTTTTCAGGGTTTTCTGAGATTGCAGTAAGTACCCTTCCTGTCCTTTTCTATTTAGATAGTTTTGGCCCCAGCGTTTGCTCATACTATTTTCTTTCTGTGTCAGTATTTCCTCTTGTCTAACCGCCATTACATGTTTGGGGGCTTTCTATTATCTTTGGGGTCTGCTCCGGGGCAGATAGCTTTCCTATTTCTATCTTTAGGTGTAGTTAGTTTCTCAGGCTGTGACGAGGCGTCTAGGACCAACGTAGGAACGCTCCACGGCTGCCTCTAGTTGCGGTGGTTAGTCAGGGTACTGCAATCTCATAGATTCCAACTGCTCTGGTGTATTGCCTTTTTTACCTGCACTCCTCAGCTACCGTAACATAACACAACCCACAAGACTCGCCGTATAACAGGGAACACCCCAGAAGACCCTCCGTATACCGGGAACAACCCACAAGACTCGCCGTATACCGGGAACATCCCACAAGACCCTCTGTATACCGGGGACACCCACAAGACCCTCCGTATACCGGGAACACCCCACAAGACCTGCCGTATACCGGGAACACCCCACAAGACCTGCCGTATACCGGGAACAACCCACAAGACCCTCCTTATACCGGGGACACCCACAAGACCCGCCGTATACCGGGAACACCCCACAAGACCCTCCGTATACCGGGAACACCCCGCAAGACCCACCGTATACCGGGGACACCCCACAAGACCCTCCGTATACCGGGAACAACCCACAAGACCCTCCGTATACCGGGAACAACCCACAAGACCCTCCGTATACCGGGAACAACCCACAAGACCCTCCGTATACCGGGAACACCCCACAAGACCCTCCGTATACCGGGAACACCCCACAAGACCCGCCGTATACCGGGAACAACCAACAAGACCCTCCGTATACCAGGAACAGCCCACAAGACCCTCCGTATACCGGGAACAGCCCACAAGACCCTCCGTATACCGGGAACAACCCACAAGACCCTCCGTATACCAGGGACACCCCACAAGACCTTCCGTATACCGGGGTGTTCACCCCACAAGACCCTCCGTATACCGGGAACAACCCACAAGACCCTCCGTATACCGGGAACAACCCACAAGACCCTCCGTATACAGGGAACAACCCACAAGACCCTCCGTATACCGGGAACACCCCACAAGACCCTCCGTATACCGGGAACACCCCACAAGACCCGCCGTATACCGGGAACAACCAACAA
Source organism: Oophaga sylvatica (assembly GCA_033576555.1). Taxonomy (NCBI): domain Eukaryota; kingdom Metazoa; phylum Chordata; class Amphibia; order Anura; family Dendrobatidae; genus Oophaga; species Oophaga sylvatica. Next base: position 26,025 of record JARQOD010002658.1, on the reverse strand, counting down.
GACCCTCCGTATACCAGGAACAGCCCACAAGACCCTCCGTATACCGGGAACAGCCCACAAGACCCTCCGTATACCGGGAACAACCCACAAGACCCTCCGTATACCAGGGACACCCCACAAGACCTTCCGTATACCGGGGTGTTCACCCCACAAGACCCTCCGTATACCAGGGACACCCCACAAGACCCTCCGTATACCAGGGACACCCCACAAGACCCTCCGTATACTGGGAACACCCCACAAGACCCTCCGTATACCGGGAACACCCCACAAGACCCTCCGTATACCGGGAACACCCCACAAGACCCTCCGTATACCGGGAACACCCCTCAAGACCCTCCGTATACCGGGAACAACCCACAAGACCCTCCATATGCCGGGAATAACCCACAAGACCCTACGTATACCGGGAACAACCCACAAGACCCTCTGTATACCGGGAACAACCCACAAGACCCTCCGTATACCGGGAACAACCCACAAGACCCTCCGTATACCGGGAACACCCCACAAGACCCTCCGTATACCGGGGACACCCACAAGACCCTCCGTATACCGGGAACACCCCACAAGACCCTCCGTATACAGGGAACACCCCGCAAGACCCACCAAATACCGGGGACACCCCTCAAGACCCGCCGTATACCGGGAACAACCAACAAGACCCTCCGTATACCGGGAACACCCCATAAGACCCTCCTTATACCGGGAACACCCCACAAGACCCTCCGTATACCGGAAACAAACCACAAGACCCTCCGTATACCGGGAACACCCCACAAGACCCTCTGTATACCGGGGACACCCACAAGACCCTCCGTATACCGGGAACACCCCACAAGACCTTCTGTATACCGGGAACAACCCACAAGACCCTCCGTATACCGGGAACAACCCGCAAGACCCTCCGTATAACGGGAACAACCCACAAAACCGTATACTGGGAGCAACCCACAAGACCCTCCGTATACCGGAAACAACCCGCAAGACCCTCCGTATAACGGGAACAACCCACAAAACCGTATACCGGGAGCAACCCACAAGACCCTCCGTATACCGGGAACAACCCGCAAGACCCTCCGTATAACGGGAACAACCCACAAAACCGTATACCGGGAGCAACCCACAAGACCCTCCGTATACCGGAAACAACCCACAAGACCCTCCGTATACAGCGAGCACCCCACAAGACCCTCCGTATACCGGGAACAACCCACAAGACCTGCTGTATACCGGGAACAACCCACAAGACCCTCCGTATACCGGGAACACCGCACAAGACCCTCCGTATACCGGGAACACTACACAAGACCCTCCGTATACCGGGAACACCCAACAAGACCCACCGTATACCGCGAACAACCCACAAGACCCTCCGTATACCGGAAACAACCCACAAGACCCTCCGTATACCAGGAGCACCCCACAAGACCCTCCGTATACCGGGAACAACCCACAAGACCTGCTGTATACCGGGAACAACCCACAAGACCCTCCGTATACCTGGAACACCGTACAAGACCCTCCGTATACCCGGAACACCGTACAAGACCCTCCGTATACCGGGAACACCGCACAAGACCCTCCGTTATACCGGGAACAACCCACAAGACCCTCCGTATACCGGGAACACCCCACAAGACCCTCCGTATACCGGGAACACCCCACAAGACCCACCGTATATTGGGAACACCCAACAAGACCCTCCGTATACCGGGAACAGCCCAAAAGACCCTCCGTATACCGGTAACAGCCCAAAAGACCCTCCGTATACCGGGAACAGCCCACAAGACCCTCCGTATACCGGGAACAACCTACAAGACCCGCCGTATACCGGGGACACCCCGCAAGACCCACCGTATACCGTGGACACCCCACAAGACCCTCCGTATACCGGGGACACCCCACAGGACCCTCCGTATACCGGAACAACCCACAAAACCGTATACCGGGAGCAACCCACAAGACCCTCCGTATACCGGGAGCACCCCACAAGACCCTCCGTATACCGAGAGCACCCCACAAGACCCTCCGTATACCGGGAACAACCCACAAGACCTGCTGTATACCGGGAACAACCCACAAGACCCTCTGTATACCGGGAACACCGCACAAGACCCTCCGTATACCGGGAACACCGCACAAGACCCTCCGTATACCGGGAACACCCCACAAGACTCTCCGTATACCGGGAACAACCCACAAGACCCTCCGTATACCAGGATCAACCCACAAGACCCTCCATATACCAGGGACACCCTGTTATGATTTGGTAGCTGAGGAGAGCAAGCAAAAACGGCAATACACCAGAGAGGTTGGAATCTACTGGATTGCAGTACCCTGACTAACCACCACAACTAAAGGCAGCCGTGGAGCGTACCTACGTTGGTCCTAGACGCCTCGTCACAGCCTGAGAGGTTAACTACACCTAAAGATAGAAAGAGGAAAAGCTATCTGCCCCGGAGCAGATCCCCAAAGAACATAGGAAGCCCCCAAACATGTAATGGCGGTTAGACAAGAGGAAATACAGACACAGACAGAAAATAGTAAGAGCAAACGTTGGGGCCCAATCTTCCTAGATAGAAAAGGATAGGAAGGACACTTACTGCAATCCCAAAAAACCCTAAAAAGTACCAACTCTACTAATTGCAAAAACACCTGAGATCACACGACCTCTACCACCTAAATTAGTTCTCTGGTGTAACAAAACTAAGCCGCAGCCACTGAAAAAAAACTGGAAAAGGCAAATGAACAAACAACAGTGGTTCAGACAAACTGAGAGGAGCACAAGCCCCCGGAGGGACCTGGCTGACCTCCACAAAAGTGCAGGAAACAATGCAAAAAGCAAGCACAAAAATAAAACAGAAAATGTCTTATCTGAGAGCAGGAGAAGAGGCAAGATTCAGCAAGATTCCAAGTGAACCAGGAACCACAGTTGAGACAAGAACAATTGATCACCGGCAACCCTGATGGGAGGGAACCTCCCTTATATAGGACCAGTCTGTAACTCCTGATTGCCAATCTTCACTAAATGGTTCAGCACTGTCTGCAACCACCAGAGGGAGCTTCTGCTCAGAACTCATTTCTAGCACATTCACAACAGTACCCCCCCTTGAGGAGGGGTCACCGAACCCTCACTTGGGCAACCAGGTCGGTCAGGATGAGCTCTGTGATACGCACGGATCAGTCTCCTAGCATGGATGTCCGAAGCAAACACCCAAGAATTGTCCTCCTGACCATAACCTCTCCACTTAACCAAATACTGGAGTTTCCGTCTAGAAAAACGAGAATCCAATATTTTCTCAACCACATACTCCAGATTGCCCTCAACCAAAACAGGGTCAGGAGGCGCAGCCATAGGAACCACTGGCTCGACAAACCTCTTCAATAAGGACTTGTGGAACACGTTATGGATCTTAAATGTCCCTGGAAGAAGTAAACGAAAGGAAACAGGATTAAGAATCTCCATGATCTTATAAGGTCCAATGAATCTAGGCTTAAACTTAGGAGATGCAACTCTCATAGGATATTTCTTGAGGACAACCAGACCAAGTCCCCCACTTCAAACCGAGGACCATCAGTCCTATGCCGGTTGGCAAACCCCTGGGCCTTCTCCTGAGAGAGGGACAACCTCTCCACTACCTGGTCCCAAATCTGCTGCATACGCTCCACAACAGAGTCAACACCTGAACAGACAGAAGCCTCCGTCTGTCCCGAAGAGAATCGAGGGTGAAACCCAAAATTGCAGAAAAATGGAGACATCAAAGTGGCAGAGCTTGCCCTATTATTAAGAGCAAACTCAGCCAAAGGCAAAAAAGAGACCCAGTCATCTTGATCAGCAGACACAAAGCATCTCAGATAAGTCTCCAATGTCTGGTTTGTTCTCTCAGTTTGTCCATTGGTCTGAGGATGAAAAGCAGAGGAGAAAGACAATTGAACACCAAGTTTAGAACAAAAAGTCCTCCAAAATCTGGACACAAACTGGACTCCTCTGTCAGACACAATGTTCTCAGGAATGCCGTGTAACCGAACCACGTGCTGAAGGAACAACGGCACCAATTCAGAGGAGGAAGGCAACTTAGGTAATGGCACAAGATGTATCATTTTGGAAAACCTATCACAAATCACCCAGATAACGGTCATTCTCTGAGAAACAGGGAGGTCGGAAATGAAATCCATAGAGATATGGGTCCATGGTCTCTTGGGCACAGGCAATGGCATCAACAAACCACTAGAGTGAGAGCAAGGCTTGGAGCGAGAGCAAGTCCCGCAGGACTGCATAAATTCCCTGACGTCACGAGACAAGGTAGGCCACCAAAAGGACCGACTAACCAAGTCTCTGGTACCAAAAATTCCGGGATGACCGGCCAATGCGGAACAATGAATCTCAGACATCACACTTTTTCCACCGGTCTGGGACAAACAATTTCCCAATAGTGCAGCGCTCGGGTTTATCCTCCTGACACCCTTCCAGAGCCAGTCTCAAATTGGGCGAGATGGCAGAAAGAACTACACCCTCTTTCAAAATAACAGCAGGATCAGATAACTCAGGAGAGTCCGCAAGGAAACTCCTCGAGAAGGCATCCGCCTTAACATTCTTAGTGCCAGGAAGAAAGGAAACCACAAAATTAAAACGTGTGAAAAACAAGGCCCACCTGGCCTGTCTAGGATTAAGTCGCTTGGCTGACTCCAGATAAACCAGATTCTTATGGTCCGTGAGGACCACCACCTGATGTTTGGCTCCCTCCAGCCAATGTCTCCATTCTTCAAAAGCCCACTTCATGGCCAATAACTCCCGATTACCCACGTCATAATTACGTTCAGTTGGAGAAAATTTTTGAGAGAAAAAGGCACAAGGGTTACTTTTAGAGGTCTCCGGATCTCTTTGGGACAAAACGGCACCTGCCCCAATTTCAGAGGCATCAACCTCCACCTGAAATGGCAGAGAAACATCAGGCTGCCGTAGAACAGGAGCAGAAGTGAATCTCTGCTTAAGTTCCTGAACCTCAGAGACTGCCTCAGGAGGCCAATTCACCACATCAGAACCCTTTTTGGTCAAATCAGTCAATGGTTTAACAATAACAGAGAAATTACCAATAAATTTACGATAAAAATTGGCAAAACCCAAGAATCTCTGAAGAGCCTTTAATGAAGTAGGTTGGACCCAATCACAGATGGCCTGAACCTTGACCGGGTCCATTTCAATAACAGATGGGGACAAAATGAATCCCAGAAATGAGATCCTCTGTACGCCAAAAAGACACTTTGATCCCTTCACATACAGAGCATTCTCTCTCAAAATCTGGAACACAGTCCGAACATGTTTCACATGAGAGTCCCAGTCATTGGAAAAAATCAAGATATCATCCAAATAAACAATCAGAAATGTATCCACAAAATCCCTGAAAATGTCATTCATGAAGGACTGGAAGACGGAAGGAGCATTAGTGAGCCCAAAGGGCATCACTAGGTACTCAAAATGCCCCTCTGGGGTATTAAACGCTGTCTTCCATTCATCCCGTGCTTAATGCGAATAAGGTTATACGCCCCCCTGAGGTCAAGCTTGGTAAACCAAGTAGCACTTTTCACCCTGGAAAACAGGTCAGAAATCAAGGGTAACGAATATTGATATTTCACAGTGATATTGTTCAAGAGACGATAATACACGGCCTTAATGAACCATCCTTTTTGGCCACAAAGAAAAACCGGCACCCAAGGGTGAAGAGGATGGTCTGATATTACCCTTCTCCAATGACTCCTTGATATAAGACCGCATAGCGTCATGTTCAGGTACAGACAAGTTAAAAAGGCGACCTTTAGGGAATTTACTACCAGGCACTAATTCAATAGCGCAGTCATAGCTCCTATGGGGGGGCAAGGATGCAAATTTACTTTAGCTAAACACATCAGAAAAATCAGTCAAAAAGTCAGGAACATCCTGAGCCTGGGGAGAGGCAGAAAAAACAGGAGTGTTGGCATTAACACATTGGCAGCCCCAACTGGTTACAGACACAGATTTCCAATCCAAAACAGGATTATGAGACTGTAACCAAGGAAACCTAGTACAATAATGTCATGCAGATTATACAGCACCAAAAATTTGCAACTCTCCTGATGATCAGGTTCAACCCTCATTATCACCTGAGTAGAGAACTGGGGTTTATTCTCAGCCAAAGGGGTAGAATCAATCCCCAGTAGGGGAATAGACTTCCGTAGGGGTATCAAGGGAAACCCACAACGTTTAGCAAAATCAAAATCCATCAGGTTAATAGCTGCTCCCGAATCAACAAAAGCCTGAGCAGAAAATGTGGTCAGGGAGCAAATCAGGGTAACAGTCAACAGAAATTTAGTCTGAACACTACCCAAGACAACTGAGCGTGCAAAACGTCTTCCCCGCTTAGGGCAGACTGAAATAGCATGAGAGGCGTCACCACAGTAGAAACATAACCCATTGCGTTTTCGAAACTCATGACGCTGTGCCCCAGAAGCCACTCTATCACACTGCATGGGTTCAGAAGCTGGTTCACAAGGCAACACTATTCCACGCATACCTCTACGCTCACGCAAACGTCTGTCAATTTGAATCGCTAATGACATAGAATCATTGAGACCAGAGGGAGCAGGGAAACCCACCATAACATCTTTTACATTCTCTGACAGACCCTTCCGAAAAAGGGCTGCCAAAGCATCATCATTCCATTTGGTCAGGACTGCCCACTTTCGGAATTTCTGACAGTACAACTCAGCGTCCTCAAGCCCTGATTTAATGCCAACAAGGTTTTTTCAGCTTGATCAGTGACATTAGGTTCATCGTACAATAACCCCAGAGCCAGAAAAAATGCATCAACATTACTCAAAACAGGGTCCCCAGGTGTCAGGGAAAAAGCCCAATCCTGAGGATCGCCGCGCAGGAGAGAGATGACAATTTGAACCTGCTGTGCTGCGTTCCCTGAGGACTTAGGCTTCAAGGCAAAAAACAACTTACAGTTATTTTTGAAATTCAGAAATTTAGCTCGATCCCCCAAAAATAAATCTGGCATGGGGATCCTAGGTTCCACAACCGGCAACCTAGCAAGATAGGTAGCAATACTCCGAACTTCAGTGGCATGCTGATCCACACGGCCAGACAACTGTGCAAACTCCATTGAGAGAAAAAAAAAAAAAAATCCTCAGCACCCAGAGAAAAAGAGGGAAATGCAACAAACAGAGAAAAAAAAAAAATTTCTGACAACTTCCTTTTTTCTTTTTCCTTTTACTACTTTTCCCTTCTGTTGAGTACCATACAATTCTCAGTATGGCCGGTGATACTGTTATGATTTGGCAGCTGAGGAGAGCAAGCAAAAACGGCAGTACACCAGAGAGGTTGGAATCTACTGGATTGCAGTACCCTGACTAACCACCACAACTAAAGGGAGCCGTGGAGCGTACCTACGTTGGTCCTAGACGCCTCGTCACAGCCTGAGAGGTTAACTACACCTAAAGATAGAAAGAGGAAAAGCTATCTGCCCCGGAGCAGATCCCCAAAGAACATAGGAAGCCCCCAAACATGTAATGGCGGTTAGACAAGAGGGAATACAGACACAGACAGAAAATAGTAAGAGCAAACGTTGGGGCCCAATCTTCCTAGATAGAAAAGGATAGGAAGGACACTTACTGCAATCCCAAAAAACCCTAAAAAGTACCAACTCTACTAATTGCAAAAACACCTGAGATCACACGACCTCTACCACCTAAATTAGTTCTCTGGTGTAACAAAACTAAGCCGCAGCCACTGAAAAAAAACTGGAAAAGGCAAATGAACAAACAACAGTGGCTCAGACAAACTGGGAGGAGCACAAGCCCCAGAGGGGACCTGGCTGACCTCCACAAAAGTGCAGGAAACATTGCAAAAAGCAAGCACAAAAATAAAAACAGAAAATATCTTATCTAAGAGCAGGAGAAGAGGCAAGATTCAGCAAGCTTCCAAGTGAACCAGGAACCACAGTTGAGACAAGAACAATTGATCACCGGCAACCCTGATGGGAGGGAACCTCCCTTATATAGGACCAGTCTGTAACTCCTGATTGTCAATCTTCACTAAATGGTTCAGCACTGTCTGCAACCACCAGAGGGAGCTTCTGCTCAGAGCTCATTTCTAACACATTCACAACAACACCCCACAAGACCCTCCGTATACCAGGGACACCCCACAAGACCCTCCGTATACCGGGAACACCGCACAAGGCCCTCCGTATACCGGGAGCACCCCACAAGACCCTCCGTATGTCGGGAACACCCCACAAGACCCGCCGTATACCGGGAACACCCCACAAGACCCTCCGTATACCGGGAACACCCCACAAGACTCACCGTATACCGGGAACACCCCACAAGACCCGCCGTTATACCGGGAACACCCCACAAGACTCTCCGTATACCGGGAACACCCCACAAGACCGCCGTATACCGGGAACACTCCACAAGACCCTCCGTATACCGGGAACATCACACAAGACCCTCCGTATACCGGGAACACCCCACAAGACCCTCCGTATACCGGGAACACTACACAAGACCCTCCGTATTATGAGAACACCCCACAAGACCCTCCGTATACCGGGAACACCCCACAAGGCACTCCGTATACCGGGAACACCCCAAAAGACCCTCCGTATTATGGGAACACCCCACAAGACCCTCCGTATACCGGGAACACCCCACAAGGCACTCCGTATACCGGGAAACACCCAAAAGACCCTCCGTATTATGGGAACACCCCACAAGACCCGCCGTATACCGGGAACACCCCACAAGACTCTCCGTATACCGGGAACACCCCACAAGACCCGCCGTATACCGGGAACACTCCACAAGACCCTCCGTATACCGGGAACACTACACAAGACCCTCCGTATTATGAGAACACCCCACAAGACCCTCCGTATACCGGGAACACCCCACAAGACACTCCGTATACCGGGAACACCCCAAAAGACCCTCCGTATTATGGGAACACCCCACAAGACCTGCCTTATACCGGCAACAACCCACAAGACCCGACGGATACTGGAACACCCCACAAGACCCTCCATATTATGAGAACACCCCACAAGACCCTCCGTATTATGAGAACACCCTACAAGACCCGCCGTAATCGTTGACCTGGAGAATCCTTTTAACCCCACAATTAACACCATAAAGTACCGGCTGAATTGTGGATTTTTCGTTATTCGATAAGTTATTTGCCGTCGTTCACATTTAGGGTATGTACTATTCTAGTCAATGGAAATCAATAAACGCAGTGCACATGCTGCTGATTTTTCCGCACAGATTTGCTGCGGATTTAAAACCGCAGCACGTCACTTCCGCAGCGTTTTGAGAACTGCTCCATTATAGGAATCCGCAGGTCTCAAAATGCAGGGGAAATCCGCACAAAAACTGCAGTAAATCCACAGTAAATCTGCAAGTAAAACGCAGGACATTTTACCTGCGGATTTAGCAAAATCTGCGCGAAAAATTCCACAGCAGAATCTGCAACGTCTGCACATACCCATATAACTCGATCCACAAAAATAAAGTCCTTGTTCAGCGCGGTGGAGGGAAATAACAAGGTTATGGAGGAAATGAAATCACAAAATGTAAAAATTGCCAATTTATGAAGGGGTTAATGTTCTGCCAGCGGAGCACAGCGTGGTGCAGGAGTAGGTGAGATGCTCTGCAGGACGCGGGGCGAGTACGGTCAGAAGTCCTTCCAGGACCACGTGGATTAGTCAGATGTTTCTGTAGAGTGACAGCCGCTGTCACTTCTCCTGCACGCCTGTCACCAGCGGGGGGCGCTCTCTGCACACATCTGACCGGCGAGGTGTTCTCACTCTCCTCTCTGTGCTGTCTCTGCTCTCTTCATGTGACTGGCAGCGTTCCTCCTCCTCCTATTCACTGTGCGATCGGCTCCCTATGTCAGGGACACAATGCAGGCGGGGAGCGAGCTGCTGCAGAACACTATCTGCACACAGTGTCTGCACTGGAAAACCGCTCCAGAGGGGTCCCCTGTCCCTCGCTCCTCTCTCCAGAGGGGTCCCCTGTCCCTCGCTCCTCTCTCCAGAGGGGTCCCCTGTCCCTCGCTTCTCTCTCCAGAGGGGTCCCCTGTCCCTCGCCCCTCTCTCCAGAGGGGTCCCCTGTCCCTCGCTCCTCTCTCCAGAGGGGTCCCCTGTCCCTCGCCCCAATCTCCAGTAGGGCCCCTGTCCCTCGCTCCTCTCTCCAGTGGGGTCCCCTGTCCCTCGCTCCTTTCTGTGGTGGTGTCCCTCGCTCCTCTCTCTAGTGGGGTGTCCTGTCCCTCGCTCCTCTCTCCGGTGAGGTCTTGTCCCTCGCTCCTCTCTCCAGAGGGGTCCCTGTCCCTCGTCCCTCTCTCCAGTGGGGTCCCCTGTCCTTCGCTCCTCTCTCCAGTGGGGTCCCCTGTCCTTCGCTTCTCTCTCCAGTGGGGTCCCCTGTCCTTTGCTCCTCTTTCCAGTGTGGTCCCCTGTCCCTCGGCCCTTTCTCCAGTAGGGCCCCTATCCCTCGATCCTCTCTGTGGTGGTGTCCCACGCTCCTCTCTCTAGTGGGGTGCCCTGTCCCTCGCTCCTCTCGCCGGTGGGGTCCACTGTCCCTCGCCCCTCTCAGCGGTTGGGTCCTGTCCCTCGCTCCTCTCTCCGGTGAGGTCCCCTGTCCCTAGCTCCTCTCTCCAGTGGGGTCCCCTGTCCTTCGCTCCTCTCTCCAGTGGGGTCCCCTGTCCCTCGCTCCTTTCTGTGGTGGTGTCCCTCGCTCCTCTCTCTAGTGGGGTGCCCTGTCCCTCGCTCCTCTCTCCGGTGAGGTCTTGTCCCTCGCTCCTCTCTCCAGAGGGGTCCCCTGTCCCTCGTCCCTCTCTCCAGTGGGGTCCCCTGTCCTTCGCTCCTCTCTCCAGTGGGGTCCCCTGTCCTTCGCTCCTCTCTCCAGTGGGGTCCCCTGTCCTTTGCTCCTCTTTCCAGTGTGGTCCCCTGTCCCTCGGACCTTTCTCCAGTAGGGCCCCTATCCCTCGATCCTCTCTGTGGTGGTGTCCACGCTCCTCTCTCTAGTGGGGTGCCCTGTCCCTCGCTCCTCTCGCCGGTGGGGTCCACTGTCCCTCGCCCCTCTCAGCGGTTGGGTCCTGTCCCTCGCTCCTCTCTCCGGTGAGGTCCCCTGTCCCTAGCTCCTCTCTCCAGTGGGGTCCCCTGTCCTTCGCTCCTCTCTCCAGTGGGGTCCCCTGTCCTTTGCTCCTCTTTCCAGTGTGGTCCCCTGTCCCTCGGACCTTTCTCCAGTAGGGCCCTATCCCTCGATCCTCTCTGTGGTGGTGTCCCACGCTCCTCTCTCTAGTGGGGTGCCCTGTCCCTCGCTCCTCTCGCCGGTGGGGTCCACTGTCCCTCGCCCCTCTCAGCGGTTGGGTCCTGTCCCTCGCTCCTCTCTCCGGTGAGGTCCCCTGTCCCTAGCTCCTCTCTCCAGTGGGGTCCCCTGTCCTTCGCTCCTCTCTCCAGTGGGGTCCCCTGTCCCTCGCTCCTTTCTGTGGTGGTGTCCCTCGCTCCTCTCTCTAGTGGGGTGCCCTGTCCCTCGCTCCTCTCTCTAGTGGGGTCCCTGTCCTTCGCTCCTCTCTCCAGTGGGGTCCCCTGTCCTTCGCTCCTCTCTCCAGTGGGGTCCCCTGTCCTTTGCTCCTCTTTCCAGTGTGGTCCCCTGTCCCTCGGCCCTTTCTCCAGTAGGGCCCCTATCCCTCGCTCCTCTCTGTGGTGGTGTCCCACGCTCCTCTCTCTAGTGGGGTGCCCTGTCCCTCGCTCCTCTCTCCAGTGGGGTCCCCTGTCCTTCGCTCCTCTCTCCAGTGGAGTCCCTGTCCTTCGCTCCTCTCTCCAGTGGGGTCCCCTGTCCTTCGCTCCTCTTTCCAGTGTGATCCCCTGTCCCTCGGCCCTTTCTCCAGTAGGCGCCCTATCCCTCACTCCTCTCTGTGGTGGTGTCCCACGCTCCTCTCTCTAGTGGGGTGCCCTGTCCCTCGCTCCCTCTCGCGGTGGGTCCACTGTCCTCGCCCCTCTCAGCGGTTGGGTCCTGTCCCTCGCTCCTCTCTCCGGTGAGGTCCCCTGTCCCTAGCTCCTCTCTCCAGTGGGGTCCCCTGTCCTTCGCTCCTCTCTCCAGTGGGGTCCCCTGTCCTTCGCTCCTCTCTCCAGTGGGGTCCCCTGTCCTTCGCTCCTCTCTCCGGTGAGGTCTTGTTCCTCGCTCCTCTCTCCAGTGGGGTGCCCTGTCCCTCGGCCCTTTCTCCAGTAGGGCCCCTATCCCTCGCTCCTCTCTGTGGTGGTGTCCCTCGCTCCTCTCTCCAGGGGGGTCCCTGTCCCTTGCCCCAGTGGCAGCTGATATAAGTGGTCGGTGAGGTTGTGTCTGGTGGGGGTAGTAGTACTCGCATGTTGTGACGTTTCCTTTGTGGTTTTTCTGTCTGCAGAAGTCGCCAGCGAAGAAGTTAAGTCACGCGATCAGTAAATCTCTTGGCTGCGTCCCAACGAGAGAACTGCCACATCCGGTGTTCCCAGAGCACCCCGAAAAACCACTGGACCTCTCCCACATAGTGTGAGTACAGGACGCTGGCTCTTACTGGGGGGCTTTGTGCCGGGGTCTTTGGTGTACCGCGGGGCCGGTCCCCTATAGATGGAGACTGCACACTGATCTATGCTGCAAACTCAGGATCTGTCCTGTCTCTATACAGTGTGACCCCTGCTCTGATAGATGACTGTCCCCTCCTCCCCAGGTCCAGAGACTCCGACCCTTATATTACGATGTAATTATATCCCAGCCGCGTCCAGGGTCCGAACAACAAACTTCCTGCAAGAAGCTGCCACAGTGCAGAAACCCCTATGTGAGGAAGTTAGGCAGTGGATGGATATCATGGCTGGTCTGGGATGGCGGGAGCAGATATAATGGACGGCTTATAATGACCGGCGCTCCCATTATCCACCTGCTCTATGATCAGCGTCATCACTCATTATGTGTAATTATCACAGAACATCTGCGCCTCCTAATGAGCCTCAGTCACATCCCAGCTCCTGATAACAGACTGCTGCTTCTCCTCACTTTCTGGAGCAGTGGCTCCGGCTCATCATCCCTCATCTACAGTGTCAAAATAAAACCGCACATACCTGATATCTAGCACCTGCCCAACTGGAGGGGTCCGTGTGAGTAAAGGGTATGCCACACTAAGTGAGATCGCTAAAGAGTCACCATTTATGACGCAGTAGCGATCTCGTTAGCGACGTCGCTGTGAGTGACATGTAGCAGCGATGTGGCCCCTGCTGAGATGTCGCTGATCGCTTATGAACGTTCTGAGCCGTTTTTTGGTCGTTGGTGTCCTGCTGGTGAGCCTGAATCGCTGGGTGTGACACCCTTTATGAACGACTTCACCAGCATCGCAGGTGGGACTAGGTTTTCCCAACGACCGCAGAGGTCGTTATACAGATCGCTGATAAGTTGTGTTTGGAATCTAACTAGCGATCACATAGTGATCTCGCCAGGTTAAGTCGTTGTCGTGATCCCTGGTGCGATCGCTAAGTGTGGCAGTGCCTTAAGAAGTACTCAAAAAGTCTAAAAGTACCCCCAAAGTGTCATCATCCGTGTCATCTATAATATAAGGTCTCGGAGGCATAGGATGGGCACAGGATGGACGCCGTAGTGGGCATGGGATGGGCACCTTAATGGGCATAGGATGGTCACTGTAATGGGCATAGGATGGGCGCCGTAGTGGGCATGGGATGACCTTAATGGTCATGAGTTTGGCGCCTTAATGGTCATGGGATTGGTGCCTTAATGGCATGGCATGGGGGCCGTAGCAGGCATGGGATGGGGGCCGTAATAGGCATTGAATGGGCGCTGTAATGGCATGGGACTGATCCTTAACTGGCATAGAATGGGCGCCATAATGGGCATTGGATGGACACCGTAACGGGCATGGGATGGGGGCCATAATGGGCATGGGATTGGCACCTTAATGGCCATGAGTTGGGCGCCTTAATGGTCATGGGATGGGTGCCTTAATGGGCATGGCATGGGGGCCATAGCAGGCATTGAATGGGCGCTGTAATGGGCATGGGACTGATCTTTAACTGGCATAGGATGGGCGCCATAACGGGCGTTGGATGGACACCGTAACGGGCATGGGATGGGGGCCATAATGGGCATGGGATTGGCGATGTCATGGGCATAGGATGGGGGCTGTAATGGGCATAGGATGGGTGCCGTAGTGGTCATGGGCTAGGCGCCGTACTGGGCATGGGAAGGGCAGCTTAATGGGCATGGGATGGGTGCCTTAATGTGTATGGGATGGGTGCTGTCATGGACATGGGATGGGCACCGTAATGGGCATGGGATGGGTGCTGTAATGGGCATAGGATGGGGCCTGTAATGGGCATAGTATGGAGGCTGTCATGGGCATAGAATGAGGGCTGTAAAGGGCAAAGGATGGGGGGGGCTGTAATTGACATATCATGGGTGCTATAAAGGGCATAAGATGGGGCTGTAATGGGCATCGGAAGGGGGCTGTAATGGGCATAAGATGGGGCTGTAATGGGCATAGGATGGGGGCTGTAATGGGCACAGCATGGGGATTGTAATGGGCGTTGGATGGTCTATGTAATGGGCATAGGATGGGGGCTGTAATGGGCATTGAATGGTCTCTGTAATGGGCACAGCATGGGGGCTGTAATGGGCATTGGATGGTCTCTGTAATGGGCAAAGGATGGGGGGGCTGTAATTGACATATCATGGGGGCTATAAAGGGCAAACGATGGGGGCTGTAATGGGCATAAGATGTGGGCTGTAATGGGCATAAGATGGGGGCTGTAATGGGCATCGGAAGGGGGCTGTAATGGGCATCGGAAGGGGGCTGTAATGGGCATTGGATGGGGGCTGCAATGGTCATAGGATGGGGGCTGTAATGGGCTTTGGATGGTCTCTGTAATGGGCATCGGAAGGGGGCTGTAATGGGCATTGGATGGGGGCTGCAATGGTCATAGGATGGGGGCTGTAATGGGCTTTGGATGGGGGCTGCAATGGTCATAAGATGGGGGCTGTAATGGGCTTTGGATGGTCTCTGTAATGGGCATCGGAAGGGGGCTGTAATGGGCATTGGATGGGGGCTGCAATGGTCATAGGATGGGGGCTGTAATGGGCTTTGGATGGTCTCTGTAATGGGCATAGGAAAGGGACATTAGTATGCATAATGAAAATGTAATGGATCTAGGAAGGGAACAGTTGTGGGTGTAAGCAGATGAAGTAATGGGCGTAGGGTGTGGGAGCTGTAATGAGGATAGAAATAAGACCGTAATGGGCGCAGGAAACATAAGGTAATGGAGTGAATGGGGCAATAATGGGCAAAGAATGGAGGCTGTAATGAGCATAGGATGAGGACATTTATATGTATAAGGAGAAGGTAATGGGTATATGAAGGGAACCGTCATGAGTATAACGTTATAAGAGGAAGGTACTGTACATTGTAAGGGGTCATTTTTGTAAAAGTTGAAGGTAATTGGTAAAAGAAAGAGAAGTTACTATACAGGTCCTTCTCAAAAAATTAGCATATAGTGCTAAATTTCATTATTTTCCATAATGTAATGATTACAATTAAACTTTCATATATTTTAGATTCATTACACACCAACTGAAATTTGTCAGGTCTTTTATTGTTTTAATACTGATGATTTTGGCATACAACTCCTGATAACCCAAAAAACCTGTCTCAAAAAATTAACATATTTCAACCGTCCAATAAAATAAAAGTGTTTAAACAAAATAAAAAAAAAACCATCAAATAATAAAGTTCAGTTATGCACTCAATACTTGGTCGGGAATCCTTTTGCAGAAATGACTGCTTCAATGCGGCGTGGCATGGAGGCAATCAGCCTGTGACACTGCTGAAGTGTTATGGAGGCCCAGGATGCTTCGATAGCGGCCTTAAGCTCATCCAGAGTGTTGGGTCTTGCGTCTCTCAACTTTCTCTTCACAATATCCCACAGATTCTCTATGGGGTTCAGGTCAGGAGAGTTGGCAGGCCAATTGAGCACAGTAATACCATGGTCAGTAAACCATTTACCAGTGGTTTTGGCACTGTGAGCAGGTGCCAGGTCGTGCTGAAAAATGAAATCTTCATCTCCATAAAGCATTTCAGCCGATGGAAGCATGAAGTGCTGCAAAATCTCCTGATAGCTAGCTGCATTGACCCTGCCCTTGATGAAACACAGTGGACCAACACCAGCAGCTGACATGGCACCCCACACCATCACTGACTGTGGGTACTTGACACTGGACTTCAGGCATTTTGGCATTTCCTTCTCCCCAGTCTTCCTCCAGACTCTGGCACCTTGATTTCCGAATGACATGCAAAATTGCTTTCATCAGAAAAAAGTACTTGGGACCACTTAGCAACAGTCCAGTGCTGCTTCTCTGTAGCCCAGGTCAGGCGCTTCTGCCGCTGTTTATGGTTCAAAAGTGGCTTTACCTGGGGAATGCGGCACCTGTAGCCCATTTCCTGCACACGCCTGTGCACGGTGGCTCTGGATGTTTCTACTCCAGACTCAGTCCACTGCTTCCTCAGGTCCCCCAAGGTCTGGAATCGCTCCTTCTCCACAATCTTCCTCAGGGTCCGGTCACCTCTTCTCGTTGTACAGCGTTTTCTGCCACATTGTTTCCTTCCAACAGACTTCCCATTGAGGTGCCTTGATACAGCACTCTGGGAACAGCCTATTTGTTGAGAAATTTCTTTCTGGGTCTTACCCTCTTGCTTGAGGGTGTCAATGATGGCCTTCTGGACATCAGTCAGGTCGGCAGTCTTACCCATGATGGCGGTTTTTGAGTAATGAACTAGGCAGGGAGTTTTTAAAAGCCTCAGGAATCTTTTGCATGTGTTTAGAGTTAATTAGTTGATTCAGAAGATTAGGGTAATAGGTCGTTTAGAGAACCTTTTCTTGATATGCTAATTTTTTGAGACAGGATTTTTGGGTTTTCATGAGCTGTATGCCAAATCATCAGTATTAAAACAATAAAAGACCTGAAAAATTTCAGTTGGTGTGTAATGAATCTAAAATATATGAAAGTTTAATTGTAATCATTACATTATGGAAAATAATGAAATTTAGCACTATATGCTAATTTTTTGAGAAGGACCTGTATATAGGAAGGGGATCGTAGTGGGCATAAGAATGGTAAAGTATTGGACACAGTAAGGGAATATTAATATGCATAAAGAGAAGGTAATGAACTTAGGCTGGTTTCACACTAGCGTTCGGCAGGGCTGCGGAGGGCTGCGTACTTCCTCCATCAAGCCCCGCCCACTGCCGCACCTCTTCCTTTCAGCGCCGCCTACCTTTGCATGCGTCCTGCGTACCCGGTTGTGATGGTGTGATATGTTCTTGGCCTGCGACTAGGTGGAAGGGCAGATATAATCGGAGGAGGCGGGGCGCAGGAGCAGGCTGTGGTTTATTGCCCCCTTCATTGCGGTCGGATAGTAAGGGCTTCATCGGCCAGGGCTGCAGCTCTATCCACTGTACACAGCGTGCGCTCCCGGACCCATTCCCGTACTTCTGCGGGGCACTTGGCAAGAAATTGTTCTATAAGGAACACCTGTTTAACATCTTCCACAGTAAAGGTGTTTTTCTGCTTCCAGCCATCTCCGACATGCCTGGGACATCTTATGTGCATACATCCTAAACGATCCCCCCGTGGTGCATGGGAGGTCTAGGAACTGGGCCCTATATGAGTCTGGGGTGATAGCATGGTACTCCAGGATAGTCCGCTTTACAATGTTAGTATCCTGGTTCTGCTGTGAGTCGATGGTTCGGTAAGCCTCCGCCACGCTACCGTTCAGGAGTCCCACTAACAAACACATCCAGCCAGAGTGGGGCACCTCCATCACAGCAGACTGGTGCTCAAAGTCCTTGAAGAACCCTCCACATCTGCGGAAGCCTCATCAAACGGCTTAAAGTCTGTCCGGGTGATCTGTACAGGCTCCCGGATCATTGGGTTTACACTCCACATTGCATTACTCCCTCTTTCAAGCTCCATTGCTTGTCTCCGCTGTGCCCGGCGGGCAGCCTTCTCCTTATACTCCTGAGAGACATCTGGGCCCAGAACCGCCATCTCTTCTTCGTACCACACCAACCACTGGCTTTTTGGGGTTGGGATCCCTGTCTCCAGTGCTTGTCCTTCAGATATCTGGGAGGAGGTGGCCTGGCTACCACCCACCAGTAGGTCTATTAAGGCTTCTTTAGTCAGTCCCTGGTAGTTCAGGCCCAGGTCACTGGCTCTCTTGTAAACTGGATACAGTCCAATTTCTGTACTCACTCTGTGGGTGGTTCTCCATCGGGTTACGCTCTGTTGATCCCACCGCTGCCACCAGTTGTCACGGGGTCCTTCTCCGGTATCACACAATCAACAGAGCAAGAGGAGTGCGAACAATCCCAAGACCTTTATTATAGGCAAAACTGAAAGGTCCATAACAAACCACCACACTGAGGATACAATAGTCCAGAGCACGAATGCAGTTCAGTAACAGGATAAAGGTTCCATGAGATCAGTCCAATAATCCAGACGACAGAGGATAAAACCAAAGAAACCAATCTTTCTTTCTCTCTGAAGTGTTGTGTCTGTACACCATGCTTTCCACACAGGACTGACTTCAACCTCTCTGTCTTCCTTAGACCCCCTCCTTATCTACAGGGGGAGTCAGACCAGTTTGATGGCTTTCAGGCCTTTCTGACCTGGAAAGGTGCCTTAAGAGTATGCCACACTAAGCGAGATCGCTAACGAGATCGCTACTGCGTCACCATTTATGACGCAGTAGCGATCTCGTTAGCGACTTAGCTGTGTGTGACATGTAGCAGCGATGTGGCCCCTGCTGAGATGTCGCTGATCGCTCATGAACGTTCTGAGCCGTATTTTGGTCGTTGGTGTCCCGCTGGTGAGCCTGAATCGCTGAGTGTGACACCCTTTATGAACGACTTCACCAGCGTCGCAGGTGGGACTAGGTTTTCCCAACGACTGCAGAGGTCGTTATACAGATCGCTGATGAGTTGTGTTTGTAATCTAACTAGCGATCACATAGCGATCGCACTAGCGATCTCGCCAGGTTAAGTCGTTGTCGGTGATCGCTAGTGCGATCGCTAAGTGTGGCAGTGCCTTTAGGGATTAAGGCACTACAGGAGGTGACTGCTGCATTTGGATAGCTGAGGGGTCATGAATGGACAATCAGGAAATGTCAGCAGGGGTTCATCAAAAGGCATAGACACATTCAGGCTGCAGATGGTAGGTGAGCGAACTCAATTATCAGCCAAAAGGCTGACAATTGAGACTCTAGACAACATGTGAAATACACAGAAATCAGTAAAATATAAATATACACAAAATGATACCCACAGAACATATCACACCTATCTTTAACATTGGGTATGCAGGCTATGTGGATGTATGCGGATGCCTCCGCGTGCATCGTTTTGATGCTGCGCCAAACTGCGTCGAACACAATATGTTGCATTTTGTTGCGGTTGGCGCATCGTCAAAACGACGCATGCTGAGGCATCCGCATACATCCGCATGGCCTGCATAGCAATTGTTAAAGATAGGGTACGCAGGACGCATGCAGAGGTAGGCGGCGCTGAAAGGAAGAGGTGCGGCAGTGGGTGGGGCTTGACGGAGGAAGAACACAGCCCTCTGCAATCCTGCCGAACGCTAGTGTGAAACTAGCCTAAAAAAGGGACTTTAAAGGGGAGTAGGAAGGGGGCTGTAATACTCAGGAAGGAAGGGAAAGAAAGTGCAAATAGGAAGGGGAATCAATGGGAATAGAATAAGGATATTAATGGTCATAGAAAGGGACTGTAATGGGGTCTCACTACAGCCCTGTTTTTCTAGTCTTAAGATATGTGGAGTGGAGTGAGCAGTTGCCTCTCTGTTTCTGAGATTTTTATCTTTAGGGTCTGATTTCTATTCCTGGTTAAGTTCTCAATTTACATCCTTTGACATCAAGTCCTTTCCAAAAATCTCAGACATCAGAACCCCTCTCGTTGTATGAAGCCTCTGTTTCCACAACTTTGCATCCAGCTTGTATGTGTATATGTTAATGATGGGGTCTCCTGTGAAGAGTGGGTTCATCAGTCCATCTGCCTTCTATCTATAGGTAGTAGGTTATTCACGACCCATCAGATTTGTGACTCGTCAGTCTGTTGTTAGTTACTCTCACACATATTTAGAATGGCCGTCTCGTGCCTCCTACGTGGACCATCGGAGGACGGGGTTTGCTGCCCTTGACCTATTTGCAGATAATCCAGCAGATTCTTCTGTAAACATAGACCCCTACGTTACCCCCAGCGCAGTGCCTTATACAGAAGATCCCAATCTAACCCCCAATAATCCATTGCAAAAAAAATGTATGCGCACAGTGTTAACACCGCAGGGAGCATTATGGGTTTTAGTGTTGGCCAGTGGCGGAATTGTGAGTGCAGCTTTGGATGTGATTGGAGTAGCACATGGTTACGATTCTTTCCGCTACTACGTTGTATTTTGCACAGAGTGCACATGAATAATTTATGCCCGGCCGGTCAGTGACCAGCGGAGAGATAAGCCCATCCCTGTATATGGTGGTCACATTAACCATCAGCGGGAGACACGACTCGGGCGCGTTATACCCAACAGCCAAATGACCTTCCCTCTGTATAAGGACGCTGTGATCTGGGAGAGCTGACTGGGATTGAGGGGTTCAGCAGGGTAGTATAGCACTTAAACACTGAGCCAGATCCTCTCCTGTCACCAGTGAGCCGCACATACACTGAACCGTCATCATGTGCTGGAATAAGGAGGACGGTGTCTGTAAAATATTACCTGTGCAGGTAGACTTTGACTCGAGGCGTCACTCTGACTGTGAGAAACACTAAGACGGAAAGGTGTGACGGGGCGAGACCGGAGGAGGAAGAGACAGCCGACCGGCCACACAGCACTCACTGCTTCCAGTGTTCATGGGGTTAATTCAAAGTGTGGAGGTATAATCGATATAAGGCTGTGTAACGTGTGTGTGTGTGATGACGACGGGCGTCCCTATATACAGTACAGTATGTGATGACGAGTGTCTCTATATACAGTACAGTGTGTGATGACGAGTGTCTCTGTATACAGTACAGTGTGTGATGATGAGTGTCTCTATATACAGTACAGTGTGATGACGAGTGTCTCTATATACAGTACAGTGTGTGATAATGAGTGTCTCTATATACAGTACAGGTGTGATGACGAGTGTCTCTATATACAGTGTGTGATGACGAGCGTCTCTGTATACAGTACAGTGTGTGATGACGAGTGTCTCTATATACAGTACAGTATGTGATGACGAGTGTCTCTATATACAGTACAGTGTGTGATGACGAGTGTCTCTATATACAGTACAGTGTGTGATGATGAGTGTCTCTATATACAGTACAGTGTGATGACGAGTGTCTCTATATACAGTGTGTAATGACGAGTGTCTCTATATACAGTACAGTGTGTGATGACGAGCGTCTCTATATACAGTACAGTGTGTGATGACGAGTGTCTATATACAGTACAGTGTGTGATGATGAGCGTCTCTATATACAGTACAGTGTGTGATGACGAGCGTCTCTATATACAGTACAGTGTGTGATGATGAGTGTCTCTATATACAGTACAGTGCGTGATGACGAGTGTCTCTATATACAGTACAGTGTGTGATGAAGAGTGTCTATATACAGTACAGTGTGTGATGAAGAGTGTCTCTATATACAGTACAGTGTGTGATGACGAGTGTCTCTATATACAGTACAGTGTGTGATGATGAGCGTCTCTATATACAGTACAGTGTGTGATGACGAGCGTCTCTATATACAGTACAGTGTGTGATGACGAGTGTCTCTATATACAGTACAGTGCGTGATGACGAGTGTCTCTATTATACAGTACAGTGTGTGATGATGAGTGTCTCTATATACAGTACAGTGTGTGATGACGAGCGTCTCTATATACATTTACAGTGTGTGAGGGACGAGGTCTCTTAATACAGTACAGTGTGTGATGACGAGCGTCTCTAATACAGTAGGGGTGTGATGATGAGGTCTCTTTTACAGTACAGTGTGTGATGATCGAGGTCTCTATATACAGTACAGTGTGTGATGAGAGCGTTCTTTTATACAGTACAGGTGTGATGACGAGTGTCTCTATATACATTTCAGTGGTGATGACGAGTGTCTCTATATACAGTACAGTGGTGATGACGAGCGTCTCTATATACAGTACAGTGTGTGATGACGAGTGTCTCTATATACAGTACAGTGTGTGATGACGAGGTTCTCTATATACAGTACAGTGTGTGTTGACGAGTGTCTTTTATATACAGTTACAGTGTGTGATGACGAGTGTCTCTATATACAGTACAGTGTGGATGACGAGTGTCTCTATATACAGTACAGTGTGTGTGACGAGTGTCTCAATATACAGTAGTGTGGATGACGAGTGCCCTCTATATACAGTACAGTGTGTGATGCAGGTGTCTCTATATACAGTACAGTGTGTGTGAGAGTGTCCTTATACAGTACAGTGTGTGATGACGAGTGTCTATATACGGGTAAAAGGTGTGATGACGAGTGTCTGATATACAGTACAGTGTGTGATGACGAGTGTCTCTATATACAGTACAGTGTGTGATGACGGTGTTCTATATACAGTACAGTGTGTTGATGACGAGTGTCTCTATATACAGTACTGAGTGTGATGACGAGTGTCTCTATATACAGTACAGTGTGTGAGGGAGTGTCTTTTATAACTACAGTGTGTGATGACGAGTGTCTCTATATACAGTACATTGGTGTGATGACGAGTGTCTATATACAGTACAGTGTGTTGATAAACGTTCTATACAGTACGTGTGGTGATGACGAGTGTCTCGTAAAATACAGTGTGTGATGACGTGTTTCTCTATATACAGTACAGAGTGTGATGACGAGTGTCTCTATATACAGTAAAAGTGTGTGATGACGAGTGTCTCTATATACAGTACAGTGTGTATGACGAGTGTCTCTTATAAGTACAGTGTGTGATGACGAGTGTCTCTATACAGTACAGTGTGTGATGACGAGTGTCTATATACAGTACAGTGTGTGATGACGAGTGTCTCTATATACAGTACAGTGTTGTGATGACGAGTGTCTATATACAGTACAGTGTGTGATGACGAGTGTCTCTATATACAGTACTGTGTGTGATGACGAGAGTCTATATACATACAGTGTGTGATGACGAGTGTCTCTATATACAGTACAGTGTGTGATGACGAGCTTCTCTATATACAGTACAGTGTGTGATGACGAGCGTCTCTATATACTGTACAGTGTGTGATGATGAGCGTCTCTATATACAGTACAGTGTGTGATAAACGAGCGTCTCTATATACAGTACAGTGTGTGATGACTGAGTGTCTCTATATACAGTACAGTGGTGATGACGAGTGTCTCTATATACAGTACAGTGTGTGATGAAGGTGTCTTAAAACAGTACAGTGTGTGATAAAGAGTGTCTCTATATACAGTACAGTGTGTGATGACGAGTTCTCTATATACAGTACGTGTGTGATGAGGGGTTCTATATCATCGGGGGTTGATGACGAGGTCTCTATATACGTACAGTGTGTGATGAGAGTGTCTCTATTCAGACAGTGGTGATACGAGTGTCTTATCAGTACGTGTGTGATGAGATGTCTCTAAAACAGAAAGTGTGTGATGACAGGTCCTCTATATACAGTACAGGTGGATGAGGTGTCTCTTATACAGTACAGTTTTGATGACGAGGTCTCTATATACAGTACAGTGTGTGATTACGAGTGTTCTATATACAGTACATGTGTGATGAGAGTGTCTCTATATACAGTACAGTGTGTGATACGAGGTCTCTATATACAGTACGGTGGTGATGAGGTGTCTCTATATAATACAGTGTGTGATGACGAGCGTCTGTATAAACAGTACAGAGTGTGATGAGGGAGTGTCTCTATATACAGTACAGTGGTGATGAGGGTCCAAATAACAGTACAGTGTGTGAGACGAGTTCTATATACAGTCAGTGTTGTGATACTAGTGTCTATATACAGTACATTTGGGGTTACGAGCGTCTCTATATACAGTCAGGTGTAATGACAGGTCTCTATATACAGTACAGTGTGTTTGACGAGGTCTCTATATACAGTAAAAGGTGTGATGAGAGGTCTCTATATACAGTACATGTGTGATGACGGTGAGTCTCTATATACAGTACAGTTGTGATGACGAGTGTCTCTAAAACAGTACAGTGTGTGATGGGTTCTATAACAGTCAGTGTTCAGTGTTCTAACATACGTGTGATGATGAGTGTCTTAAACATACAGTGTGTGATAAAGAGGTCTATACAGTAACATTTGGTGATAAAACGAGTGTCCTCTATATACAGTACAGTGTGTGATGACATTTGTCTAAAAACAGTACAGTGTGGATGCCCAGTGTCTCTATATACAGTACAGTGTGTGATGACGAGCTCTAATATCAGTACAGTGTGTATGACGAGTGTCCTATAACAGTAAAAGTGTGTGATGACGAGGTTCTTATATACAGTACAGTGTGTGATGACGAGGTCTCTATATACAGTACAGTTGTGTTTGGAGGTCCTTATACAAACAGGGTGTTTTAAGGTCTATATCGTCAGTGTGTGATAAGGGGTTCTATACATACTTTTGTGATGAGATTTTCCTATATACAGTACAGTGTTGATGAAGGCTTTTAAAACAGTACTGTGGATGGGGGTTTTCCCCTATATCTACGTGTGGGGGCGACGTTTAATCATCAGTGTGATGACGGGTTCTAAAACTACAGTGGTGATGAGGGCCCCTAATACAGTACAGTGTGTGATGACGATTCTTTTTAAACAACAGTGTTTTGGAGGTTATTTTACTTTTAAGGTGTGATGGGCTTCTCTATTACATAAATGTTAGGGAAGGTCTTATATACATCGTGTGGTTTTCATTTCCCATATACAACAGGGTGATGAGGCGTCCTATAACAGTGTGTGTGATGAGGGGGTTCATACGTACTGGTGTAAAGGGGTCTCTTTAAAAAATACATTGTGATGGGGTTTCTATACAGCAGTTTTTTGATGGGTTCTCTATATCAGTACGTTGTGATGAGATGTCTCTAATACAAATGTGTGATGAGGGCGTTTAAAAAATACAGTACGTGTGTGATAGGGGGTTTCTATATACAGTCAGTGGGGAGGGGCGGGTCCTATTACAGTAAAGGGGGGTTGCGAGGTCCTTTTACAGTACGTGTGTGATACAGTGTCTCTATATACAGTAATGTGTGTGACGGGGTTCCCAAAACAAAGGGGAGACGAGTGTCTCTATATACGAGTTGGATGCGAGTGTCTCTATATACGTCCTGTTTTGTTTTCGGGTTTCCTATATACAACAGTGTGTGATGACGGGGTTTTTTTACCCCTACGTGTGTGAGAAAGTGTCTATATACAGTACAGTGTGATGAGGGTCTTTTAACAGTACTTTGTGTTACGGTTTTCTCTATAACTAAGGGTGGGGACGTTTCTATATCGTACAGTGGGGAGAGGGGTTTCTCTATATCAGTAAAATTTTGGGAGACGGTGCCCTATTACATACAGGTGTGATGAGGTCTTATACACAGTACAGTGTGGATGAGGGTTTTTTAATACAGTACAGTTGTGAAGGTGTCTTTATACAGAAGGGGTTAAAAAACGTCTCTATATACAGTACAGTTGTGGACGAGTGTCTAAAATACAGTGGGATGACGGGGCCCCTATATACATCAGGTGTGAGACGGGTCTATATACAAAAATGTGTGATCAGGGGCCTATTCAGTACATGTGTGTGACGAGTGTCTTATACATACAGTTGTGAGACAGTGTCTTTCAGACAGGGTGAAACAGTTCTAATACGTACAGTGTGTGTGAAGGGTCTCTTTTAAGAAACAGTTGTGATGAGAGGCCCTA
>JARQOD010002657.1:0-74821 GCA_033576555.1 Oophaga sylvatica | reverse complement strand
GGTTCCTACAAAGCTGGGCAGGGCTCACTTTGTGAGGAGGATGAGGAGGAGTCAATGGAGGAGGAAGACATCGCTCCAGAGGGAGGTAAACAACGCTCTAGTCAGTATGTAGAGCAGGGTTGGGATGCAGAGCAGCAAGATGACGCCTCTTGCAGGGGACAGCATTTCTTGGCCATTGGAGACTGCAGCACATGGTTGATTTCATGCTGCAGTGCCTAAAACGACCGCCGCATCGCCCACATTCTCACCACGTCTGATTATTGGTGTAACCCCTCCTATACCCTCGCTACCGGACAACTTACAAAAGCCTCATCACACCGTTGAACGGGAGCGAAAATGCGGGAGTACCAGACACACTGGTGCAATCCATAATGTTTCTCCATTCCAGCCCAGAGCACTGCTGCTGCTACTGCTTTGCAAAGCAGCTCTGTGCTCGAGGCAGTGAGACAGCTCTGCAACAAGAGGGAGCACAAGCAGCGCCTCTGCACAGGGCAAGACCAGTATGTTCCAAATGTGGCGAAGTTTTGTGGCCGCGCCACAAATGTCTAACACCATCTGAGACGCTCCAGTCAGCAGGAGGCAACGTTTCCGTAAGATGGTGACAGACTACATGTCTTTCCCTCCAGTGTACTCCCAGAGGCTCTTCCCCTTCAAGTTTTGGGTCTCTAAGCTGGATACATGGGCCAGAGCTTAGCCAGTAGCTTGCCAGTGTATTATCGGAGCGCGTCTTTATGCTGCAGGTGTGTACTAACAGAACCGTCGCATGCGACTATCCTCCGATAATGTAGACCGGCTACTTTTTCTGAAAATGACACAAGGCATGGATCTCGCCAGAATTTGTCTGTCCGTTTTCAGATTAAATAACTGGTTCGCAACGTTATCCATGTCTCCTGTTATGTTCATCTTTCTCCCACCTGAACTCTACTCCCTGGCTACAACACTGCCAGTTGCTGCTCGAAGTGTCGTGTCCACAGAACCAATACACAGCTATATGTTTAGTGGGTTCAGTAACGCCAGCTGTTCCCCTGCTGTGTGGCCGGCAAAAGTCTCCTGTTTCCCTACACATGCACCGAAAACCCATGTGGAACATGCCCCCAAATAGGGAAGAGCCGTCATCCGATTTTATTGCTTAAAACAGGAAATTGTGAAGTTTTCCAGGCCTAGAATGATAAATTTTTATAACAAATATGACAAATAATAATTTGTCATCACAGCGCATATCTGCCAATGTCATTAAAATGGTAACAAAAACTAAAACATAGTGTTTCACTTTTTGAAATTAATGCATAAAAGTCATTTCAAATTTAAATCAATTAATGTTTTTTAAGGAACTTTATCTGTACCTGTAAGATAATGCAGTCAATGGATGTACATTCATGGCAAAAGTTTTTGAGAATGACACAAATATTATATTTTCACATATCTGCTGCCCTCTGGTTTTTATGTGTGTTTGACAATTTTTTATCACAGACAGAAATATAATAATTGCAAACAATGATAACAAAGCTTATATTGACAGTTAGAATGAGTTAAAGCAGCAAGTCAATATTTGCAGTGTTGACCCCTTCTTCTTCAGGACCTCTGCAATTCTCCCTGGCTGCTCTCAATCAACTTCTGACCAAATCCTGACTGATAGCAGTCCATTCTTGCACAATCAATGCTTTCATTTTGTCAGAATTTTTAGTTTTTGTTTGTCCACCCGTCTCTAGATGATTGACCACAAGTTCTCAATGGGATTAAGATCTGGTGATTTCCAGGCCATGGACCCAAAATCTCTATTTTTGTTCCATGAGCCATTAGTTATCACCTTTGCTTTATGGCAAGGTGTTCCATCATGCTGGAAAAGCATTGTTTTATCGCCAAACTGCTCTTGGAGGGTTGGAGAAGTTGCTCTTGGAGGACATTCTGGTACCATTCTTTATTCATGGCTGTGTTTTTAGGCAAGACTGTGAGAGAGCCAATTCCCTTGGCTGAAAGCAACCCCACACATGAATGGTTCAGGATGCTTAACAGTTGGCATGAGACAAACTGGTGTAGCGCTCACCTTGTCTTCTCGAATGAGGCGTTTTCCTGATGTCCCAAACAATCGAAAAGGGGATTCATCAGAGAAAATAACTTTACCCTCAGTTCCTCAGCATCCACTGCCTGTACCTTTTGCAGAATATCATCTGTCCATGATGTTTTTTCTGGAGAGAAGGTGGCTTCTTTGCTGCCCTCCTTGAGACCAGGCCTTGCTCTAAGAGTCTCCGCCTCACAGTGCGTGCAGATGCACTCACACCTCCTGCTGCCATTCCTAGCAAGCTCTGCACTGCTGGTACCCGATCCCGCAGCTGAAACACTTTTAAGTGACGGTCCTGGCGCTTGCTGGTCTTTCTTGGGCCCTGGAGCCTTTTGGCAACAATGGAACCCTTCTCCTTGAAGTTTTGATGAGCGATAGATTGTTGACTGAGGTGCAATCTTTCTAGCTGCAATACTCTTCCCTGTTAGGCCATTTTGTGCATTGCAATGATGACTTTCATGTGTTTCTTTAGAGATAACCATGGTTAACAGAAGAGAAACAATGATGCCAAGCACTAGCCTCCTTTTAAAGTGTCCAGTGGTGTCATTCTTACTTAACATGACAATTGATCTCCAGCCATGTCCTCATCAACACCCACACCTGTTGTTAATGGAGCAATCACTGAAAAAGAGTTAGCTGGTCCTTTTAAGGCAGGGCTGCAATGAGTTAAAATGTTTTTGGGGATAAAGTTCATTTTTCTAGCCAAATATTTGACTTTGCAAGTAATTGCTGTTAAGCTGATCACTGTTTATAACATTCTGGAGTATATGCAAATTGCCATTAGAAAAAGTGAAGCAGTAACTTTGTAAAAATTAATATTTGTGTCATTCTCAAAACTTTTGGCCATGACTGTACGAATCAAAAAAATCCTCATTTATCATCATCACGATTTTATTTATGACAGACATTAAAAATACACATACTGATGCCAACTGTAACTTCACACACCATATATGAAATGGCCAGCATCTAAACCTGGTAATAATGTGCAATAATAAATTATTACATCTAGAAAGTGCATCATGCATACTGACAATAGGTAGTTATACCTGCAAGTGCTGTTGAAACAAGCACAACAGATATAAATTAATAATGGTATATAGGTATCACAGTGCATAGTTACTCATGGACAATGTCGATGTAATACTGTACCTCAATAAAGTCAGCGTCAACCATTATGCTTGTTAGTCTTGTAGATTGTTAAAGAGGGAACGTGCTTTTTTTGTTGGTCATAGGTGAGTATTAGACAGTAAATGATTACTGCTGTCGTATTTTTGGGGTCCCTAGGGCACAATAACGCTGCGTAACGTCACATTTTATAGAGTCATCTAATTGACACATTCTACCCTACCCTACGCGTGACAGTAGGAAGGTAGTGTTGACGGATAAAGCCTTGCGCAACCAGACATGCTTTTACCCTCTTCAACACTGTACAAGCAAAAAATGCATGATTGCAGCCGCAGACTTTATTGACGTACAGTATAACATCGCCATTACCCATCAGAGGCTGTCCACTGTCTGATACAGACATAGAATATACCTTTGCTATCCGTAGCCTTTGTTTCACCTACACTTGCAGGCACACACTTACATTGTGACAATGCATAATGTTTTTTTAAATGGTTATTTTTTATCGTACATTATTGCGTCATCACATTGATGAGTCCATGCTGGACATGTCATACATGCTGTACAAAGTAACGATTTTATTAACTTAAATAATTGAAATGACTGTGACTGTCACATATAAATTGCAATGATGATGATGAGTGACTATTACAAAATCCATTGTCTTCACTATGTTATGGCTTAACATAGCGTTCCTTAAGCATTATTCATAAATACAAAAATGGACTTTTATTCTTAAATTTACAACACTATATTTTCTAACCAATTTTTTGGGTGGTGTGTTGTTCCATTTCTTGTTGGCATGTGCATATATGCGTTTATATTTGCAGGGTCTTTATTTTTATTCTTGAAGTTAGGAAACGTGTATCTTCGTACCGTGTTAGCCAGTAGATAGACAAATATTTAGACTTGAGAGTCCGCAGTGGTTGATACCTTTTAATGGATAACTGAAAAGATGGTAACAAATTGCAAGCTTTCGAGGCTACTCACGTCTCTTCATCAGGCAAAGACTAAAACAAAAAATGAAGCATCTCATATTTCTATACACAACAGGACACAGGAATAGTGCAATAGGTAAGACAAGTAAGTCACGTGTAGCAGAACTGTCATTATGACAGAGGGATGAACATAAATATTGGAACAGTTCCTAGATAAGGATAGAAAGTTTTATTGCCCTCTGATTGGGGTCTGGTTTTCTGTTTTCATGCCCCTGGAAGGGCAGAGACGCAGATTCCTTAATTGATATAGAATGACATAAATCCGTGTGATCTATTCATTCCATCACTAACAGTGTCAAAGGTCATGATGAGCTTATATTCTGAAACCTTTGTATCTTTCTCATATTTGAAGTTATATTTTAATACCAGTAATTCCATATCCATCATGCTATGACCGGGCATACAAAAGTGTTTTGCCACAGGTAAATCCATTATTTTTTCTCTTATTGTGTGGTGCTGATAATTCATCCTTGTTCTCATTTTTTGGCCGGTCTCCCCTCACTTGTCTTACCTATTCCTGTGTCCTGTTGTGTGTAGAAATATGTGATTCTTCATTTTTTGTTTTAGTCTTAGCCTGATGAAGAGACCTGAGTAGTCTCGAAAGCTTGGAATTTGTTACCATCTTTTCAGCTAGCCATTAAACGGTATCAACCACTGAGGACTCTCAAGTCTAAATATTTTTCTATTCTTGGACTTGAAATTCATCATTTTATTGTACTAGTAAAACTTCATTTATTCTTGTTTGAAGTACATACATTTGCAATGGCCACGTAACAAGGCAATAACTCAATATTTTATGCCTACACCCTCCTTGACCCTGGGCTTCAACACCGCCAGTTGCTGCTCAGAAATGTTAGATGCACAGATGAAAACAATCGCTGATGTGTTTGTGGGGTTCAGTAACGCCTGCTGTTCCCCTGCTGTGTGTCTGGCAAAAATTACTGCTAGCTACCTACACATGGTGAAAAAAGCATGACATGTCAAAGTGTCTAGTGCTACACATAGATATGAGGCTACACCCTGATTTCTAAGCTGTAAACATTTGAAACGTCAGCTTTAAAACCATAAAATGATTAGTCTTTGTCACAAATCTGTAACAAAATAATTGTGACATATTATTTCAGATATGCACATGTCGAAAACAAATGCTAACACAAAAGCCTACTTATGCTATAGGATACTGATGGTCAACCTTGTCACTCCATAGCTTAGACAAATCCAACTCACATCATGACTCAAATGCTGCAATGTTGGAAGTGCATAATGTGGGTTGAACTTTGACAACAGCTGCAGTGCGAAGGTTAGACTTCAGTGTTCTTGGCTTTTAAATAAAAGCATACAAGTAAATATAATAATCCAATGTTGATTAACCCCTTACTGCCATCGGACGTACTATCCCGTCCATGGTACTTGGACCCGTATGACCGGGGACGGGATAGTACGTCTCGTGCGATCGGACGCGCTCCCTGGGGGAGCGCAGCCGATCGCGGCCGGGTGTCAGCTGATTATCACAGCTGACACCCATGACTGTGTGTCAGGAGCGGTCACGGACCGCTCCCGGCACATTAACCCCTTGCACACCGCGATCAAACATGATCGCGGTGTACTGGGGGCACAGGGGAGGATCGCGCAGGGTGGGGGCTCCCTGCGCGCCCCCCTGAGACCCTCAGACCAGCGCGATGTGATCGCGCTGTTCTGAGGGCTTCCTCCCTCCCAGGACCCGGATCCAAGATGGCGCCGGGGTCCTGGAGGGAGGCGGCTTCCTCAGTGCCTGCTGAGAGCAGGCACTGAGAAGCCTGCAGCTATGCCTGAGCGATCGCTGGTGTGACAGAGTGCTGTGCACACTGTCACACCAGCGATTTGATAAAATACAGTGATGTCCCACCCTGGGACAAAGTAAAAAAGTTAAAAAAATAAAAATAAACATGTTTTAACCCCTCTCTGACATTAGACGTACTATCCCGTCCATAAAACCCGTGCCATTCTGCCCATGGACGAGATAGTACGTCATAGGCGATCAGCTGCGCTCCTGAGGGGAGCGCAGCTAATCGCCGCCGGGTGTCAGCTGATTATCACAGCTGACACCCGTGACTGTGTGTCAGGAGCGGTCACGGACCGCTCCCGGCACATTAACCCCTAGCACACCGCGATCAAACATGATCGCGGTGTACTGGGGGCACAGGGGAGGATCGCGCAGGGTGGGGGCTCCCTGCGCGCCCCCCTGAGACCCTCAGACCAGCGCGATGTGATCGCGCTGTTCTGAGGGCTTCCTCCCTCCCAGGACCCGGATCCAAGATGGCGACGGGGTCCTGGAGGGAGGCGGCTTCCTCAGTGCCTGCTGAGAGCAGGCACTGAGAAGCCTGCAGCTATGCCTGAGCGATCGCTGGTGTGACAGAGTGCTGTGCACACTGTCACACCAGCGATTTGATAAAATACAGTGATGTCCCACCCTGGGACAAAGTTAAAAAGTTAAAAAAATAAAAATAAACATGTTATAAAAAAAAATCCAAAATAAATTAAAAAAAAAAAAATATTCCCCAATAAATTCATTTCTTCCTGTAAATAAAAAAAACAAAACAATAAAAGTACACATATTTGGTATCGCCGCGTCCATAACGACCCCCCCTATAAAACTGTCCCACTAGTTAACCCCTTTAGTGAACCCCTTAAAAAAAAAAACGAAGCAAAAAATCAATGCTTTATCATCATACCGCCGAACAAAAAGTGGAATAACGCGCAATCAAAAAGACCGATATAAATAAACATGGTACCGCTGAAAACGTCATCTTGTCCTGCAAAAAACGAGCTGCCATACAGCATCATCAGCGAAAAAATAAAAAAGTTATAGCTCGCAGAATAAAGCGATGCAAAAATAATTATTTTTTATAATAAAATTGTTTTTATTCTATAAAAGCGCCAAAACATAAAAAAATGATATAAATGAGATATCGCCATAATCGTACGGACCCGAAGAATAAAACTGCTTTATCAATTTTACCACATGCGGAACAATAAAAACGCCTCCCCCAAAAGAAATTCATGAATTGCTGATTTTTGTTCATTCTAACCTCCCAAAAATCGAAATAAAAAGCGATCAAAAAATGTCACCTGCTCAAAAATGGTACAAATAAAAACGTCAACTCGTACCGCAAAAAATAAGACCTCACATGACTCTGTGGGCCAAAATATGCAAAAATTATAGCTCTCAAAATGTGGCGATGCAAAAAACTATTTTTGCAATAAAAAGCGTCTTTTAGCGTGACAGCTGCCAATCATAAAAACCCGCTATAAATAGTAAATCAAACCCCCCTTTATCACCCCCTTAGTTAGGGAAAAAACAATAAAATTAAAAAAAAGTATTTATTTCCATTTTCCCATTAGGGTTAGGGTTAGGGTTGCGGCTAAAGTTAGGGTTAGGGTTGGCGCTAAAGTTAGGATTAGGGTTAGGGTTGGGATTAGGGGTGTGTTAGGGTTAGGTTTGTGGTTAGGGTTGGGACTAGGGTTAGGGGTGTGTTGGGGTTAGGGTTGGAGTTAGAATTGGGGGGTTTCCGCTGTTTAGGCACATCAGGGGCTCTCCAAATGTGACATGGCGTCTGATCTCAATTCCAGCCAATTCTGCGTTGAAAAAGTCAAACGGTGCTCCTTCACTTCTGAGCTCTGCCATGTGTCCAAACAGTAGTTTATCCCCACATATGGGGTATCAGCGTACTCTGGACCCCAAGAGTTATTGTGCAATTTGTCCTATTTCTTCTGTTACCCTTGGGAAAATAAAAAACTGGGGGCGAAAATATCATTTTTGTACAAAAAAAATTATTTTTTTTGTTTTACGGCTGTACATTATAAACTTCTGTGAAGCACTTGGGCTTCATAGCGCTCACCACACACCTAGATAAGTTCCTTGTGGGGTCTATTTTCCAAAATGGGGTCACTTGTTGGGGATTTCCACTGTTTAGGCGCATCAGGGGCTCTCCAAATGCGACATGACGCCCCCAAACCATTCCATCAAAGTCTGCAATCCAAAACGTCACTACTTCCCTTCCGAGCCCCAACGTGTACCCATACAGTAGTTTTCTCTCACATATTGGGTATCAGCGTACTCAGGACAAATTGGGCAACAACTTTTGGGGTCCAATTTCTCCTGTTACCCTTGTAAAAATAAAATATTGGGGCGAAAAAATCATTTTTGCAAAAAAAAAAAAAGATTTTTTATTTTTACGGCTGTGCGTTATAAACTTCTGTGAAGCACTTCGGGGTTCAAAGTGCTCACCACACATCTAGATAAGTTCCTTGTGGGGTCTATTTGCCAAAATGGGGTCACTTGTGGGGGGTTTCCACTGTTTAGGTGCATCAGGGGCTCTCCAAATGTGACATGACGCCCCCAGACCATTCCATCAAAGTCTGCAATCCAAAACGTCACTACTTCCCTTCCGAGCCCCAACGTGTGCCCATACAGTAGTTTTCGCCCACATATTGGGTATCAGTGTACTCAGGACAAATTGGACAACAACTTTTGCGTTCGAATTTCTTCTGTTACCCTTGTGAAAATAAAATATTGGGGGCGAAAAAATCATTTTTGTAAAAAAAAAAAAGATTTTTTATTTTACGGCTGTACGTTATAAACTTTAGTGAAACACCTGGGGGTTCAAAGTGCTCACCACACATCTAGATAAGTTCCTTGTGGGGTCTATTTGCCAAAATGGGGTCACTTGTGGGGGGTTTCCACTGTTTAGGTGCATCAGGGGCTCTCCAAATGTGACATGACGCCCCCAGACCATTCCATCAAAGTCTGCAATCCAAAACGTCACTACTTCCCTTCCGAGCCCCGACGTGTGCCCATACAGTAGTTTTCGCCCACATATTGGGTATCAGTGTACTCAGGACAAATTGGACAACAACTTTTGTGTTCGAATTTCTTCTGTTACCCTTGTGAAAATAAAATATTGGGGCGAAAAAATCATTTTTGTAAAAAAAAAAAAAGATTTTTTATTTTACGGCTGTACGTTATAAACTTTAGTGAAACACCTGGGGGTTCAAAGTTCTCACCACACATCTAGATAAGTTCCTTGAGGGGTCTAGTTTCCAAATGGTGTCATTTATGGGGTTTCCACTGTTTAGGCAGATCAGGAGCTCTCCAAACACGACATGGCGTACAGCCAATTCTGCGTTGAAAAAGTCAGACGGCGCTCCTTCCCTTCCAAACTCTGCCATGCACCCAAACAGTGGTTTACCCCCACATATGGGGTATCAGCGCACTCAGGAAAAATTGCACAATAACTTTTGGAGTCTTGTTACCCTTGGAAAAATAAAAATTGGGGTGAAAAGATCATTTTTGTGGAAAAAATATGATTTTTAAATTTTACGGCTCTACGTTATAAACTTGTGTGAAGCACTTGGGGGTTCAAATTGCTCATCAAAAATCTAGATAAATTCCTTAGGGGGTCTAGTTTCCCAAATGGGGTCATTTGTGGGGGTTTCCATTGTTTAGGCATATCAGGGGCTCTCCAAATGCAATATGGCATCCAAACTCAATTCCAGCCAATTTTGGTTGGAAAAAGTCAAATGGTGCTCCTTCCATTCCGAGCTCTGCCGTGCGCCCAAACAGTGGTTCCCCCCCACATATGGGTATCAGCGTACTCAGGACAAATTGTACAACAACTTATTTGGTCCAATTTCTCCTGTTACCCTTGGGAAAATAAAAAATTAGTGACTAAAAGATAATTTTTGTGGGAAAAAAATAGGATTTTTTATTTTCATGCCCGGGCATTATAAACTTGTGTGAAGCACTTGGGGGTTCAAAGTGCTCACCAAAGATCTAGATAAGTTCCTTAGGGGTCTAGTTTCCAAAATGGGGTCACTTGTGGGGGGTTTCCACTGTTTAGGCTCATCTGGGGCACTGCAAACGGAACATGACCCCCATTAACGTCTGCATTCCAAAACGTTACTACTTCCTTTCCAAGCCCTGCCGTGCGCCCAAACAGTTTCCCCCCCTCACATATGGGGTATCAGCGTACTCAGGACAAATTGGAGAACAACTTTTGGGGTCCAATTTCCTTGGGAAAATTCAAAAATTTGGGACTAAAAAATCATTTTTGTGGAAAATTGATTTTTTTTTTTCACACCCAGGCTTTATAAACTTTTGTGAAACACTTGAGGGTTCAAAGTGCTCACAACAGATCTAGATAAGTACCTTAGGGGGTCTAGTTTCCAAAATGGTGTCACTTGTGTGGGGTTTCCACTGTTTAGGCGCATCAGGGGCTCTCCAAACGCGACATGGCATCCAATCTAAATTCCAGCCAATTTTAGTTTGAAAAAGTCAAACGTCGCTCCTTCCCTTACGAGCTCTGCCGTGTGCCCAAACAGTGGTTTTCCCCCACATATGGGGTATTGGCGTACTCAGGAGAAATTGCATAACAACCTTATCTGTCCATTTTCTCCTTTTACCCTTGTGAAAATAAAAAAAAGTTTGTAAAAGATAATTTTTGTGGCTAAAAAGTAAAAATATTCATTTTTTCCTTCCACGTTGCTTTAGTTACTGTGAAGCACCTGAAGGGTTAATAAACTTCTTGAATGTGGTTTTGAGTACCTTGAGGGTGCAGTTTTTAGAATGGTGTCACTTTGGGTATTTTCTGCCATATAGACCCCTCAAAGTGACTTCAAATGTGAGGTGGTCCCTAAAAAAAATGGCTTTGTAAATTTTGTTGTAAAAATGAAAAATATTAGAGTTGAGAGTCCTCAGTGGTTGATACCTTTTAATGGCTAACTGAAAAGATGGTAACAAATTGCAAGCTTTCGAGACTACTCAGGTATCTTCATCAGGCTGAACTAATACAAAATCTGAAGAATCACATATTTATACACAAAAACACAGAAAAAATGCAATAGGCAAGACAAGCGACGTGAAGCAGAACAGTCACCATAGCAGAGGGATGAGCATAAATATTGGAACAATTCATAGATAAGGAGAGAAAGTTTTATTACCCTCTGATTGGGGTCTGGTAATGTTTTGTGATGTTTTCACAGGGTATTTGGAGTAAATTCCTTAATTGATGTAATAGGCCATAAAACCATGTGACAGGTTCATTCCAGCATTAAGAGTGTCAAAGGTCACCATCAATTTGTATTCGCAAATTCTTCTCTGCCTCTGAGATGTGAATCTGCTTCTTAGTACCAGTATTTTCATATCTGACATACTATGATCAGGGGAGCAAAAATGTTTTGCCACAGGTAGATCCATTCTTTTTTCTCTTATTGCGTGGCGATGAGAATTCATCCTTGTTCTCAGTTTTTGCCCGGTCTCCCCCACATACAGATCCCCAGTTGGACATTTAGTACATATAATTAGGTACACAACATTAGATGTGATGCAGCTGAAAGTACCTGGTATCTTGTAGTCCTGATGTGAGTTGGGGATCTTTATCTTGTCCGTGGTCATTATAAATGGACAGGTTTTGCATTTCTTCTGATTGCAAGGCAAGGTTCCTGCAGCTGTTGGGGAGGACAGGGAACTTCTGACAATGATGCTTCTTAGATTTGGGGGCTGCCTAAAACACAGTAGTGGGGGGTCTGGAAATATGGATTGTAACCGGGCATCTTTTTGTAGTAAAGGTTGTAGTTTCCGTGCAGCTCCCCTTAACACCTCCAGATTTGGATTGTAGGTGACCACTAAAGGCACCCGGTTATTTTCTTCTTTAGCTTTGTAATGTAGCAGGTGATCCCTTGATATTCTGGTGGCTCTTGTAATTTGGTTTTCAATTGTTCTTGGATGGTAGCCCTGATTTAAAAAGGTCTTTCTAAGGCGACCAAGGTGTTCATCTCTATCCATGGGGTTGGAACATATACGGTTGTATCTGATGGCTTGGCTGTAGACAATAGAGTTTTTTATGTGTTTTGGATGGAAACTGTCCCATTTAAGGTATGTTGGACGGTCGATTGGCTTCTGATACAGGGATGTCTCTATTTCATTGTCCTTCAGTTTAATGATGGTGTCCAAAAAGTTAATTTCAGTGCTGGAGTAGTTAAGTGTTAAGTTGATGGTGGGATGAAATTGATTGAACTGTTCGTGGAACGTCTTTAGCTGTTGCTCAGACTCCGTCCAGATGATTAAAATGTCATCAATGTAGCGGTAGTAGGCCCGAGGCCTGGTTGGACATGAGGACAGAAAGTCGCTTTCAAGCTTGGCCATGAAAAGATTTGCATACTGTGGAGCCATTTTACTTCCCATCGCTGTGCCAGTCTCCTGTAAATAGATCTTGTTGTCAAATTCAAAGTAATTGTGGGTGAGGATGAATTTTGTGAGTTTCACCACAGAATCAGCATCATTCTCTGTGTTTTTCATGAAGTCTTTGCAGGCATTTAATCCATCCTGGTGTGGGATATTAGAGTACAAGGATTCCACATCCATGGTGGCCAGGATGGTTCCTTCTGGTAGAGGACCTATTGCTGCTAGTTTATTCAGTAGGTCAGTTGTGTCCTGAATGTAGCTGGGTGTATCCTTTACCAGGGGTTTAAGAATGCCCTCTACCCATCCAGATACCTGCTCAGTAAGGGAGTCCACACATGAAATAATCGGCCTCCCTGGATTCCCAGCTTTGTGGATTTTGGGAAGCATGTAGAATGTCCCTGTTCTTGGACTCTCTGGTATCAGGTCATCGGCTCTTATGGATTTGTCAGACAGACAAGATACCAACTTGCTTAGTTCCTTGTAATAGTCCTGTGTAGGGTCCGACTCCAGTTTTCTGTAGTAGCGTGTGTCTGTAAGTTGTCTGTTTGCTTCCTTCATATAGTCTGATGTGTTCATCATGACTATTGCACCTCCCTTGTCAGCAGGTTTAATGATGATTTCTTTGTTGGTTTTCAGAGACTGTATAGCCTTTCTCTCCTGGGCACTGATGTTGGATGCTTGTGTCTTGTTGGTGGCTATGATGGTGGATTTTATCAAATATCTGAATGAGTCTATATATTTATCCAAATGAGGGTTGCGTCCAGGAGGAGGTGTCCAGTCTGATCTCTTCTTGGTTGTTGAGATCCCTTTTCCTTCAGTCCGAGTGTTTTCTGAATCTTCTGTATCATTGAAGTATTCCCTCAGGCGCAGTCTCCTGAAAAAATGTTCCATATCACTGCAGAGTTCGGTTTTATCCAGGGCCTTAGTGGGACAAAATGAGAGTCCTCTAGAAAGCACGGCAAGCTCCACTTTGTTGGGTTTGTAATCCGAGAGATTGATGACACAGTTAGATGCTTTTGTGTCTGGAATGGAGTGGTTGTCAGAGTTGTCAGGTTTTGTTTTGGATCTGTTTGTATAGAGTCCGGAATTGAGACGCAGTCTGTGTAGTTTCTTTTCTTTGTTATGAATCAGAAAGGTCCGTAGTTTGTTGTAGTATTGTTGTAATTTTTGTTCTGTGGTTTCTGGAAGTGTTTTCCTTAGGCTTTCAAATTGCCCTTGGACATTACTCCTTATGCTGTAGCAGACATGCAAAAGATGGTTCCTAAGTCTCTCAGACGTCCTGTGACAAAGGTTTTTTGCATAATGGGTATTGTAGGTGTGAAGAATTGGGTTTGTAATCCAGAGTCCTTTGGGAATTAAATTCTCCTTTTTGCATTTAGATAAGAAAAAAATATCGCTGTCCATTTGTGCACGTTTCTTCAGAAGTGGTTTTAGTTCCATAAAGATGCGGTACATTCTGGTATCCTCCATTTTGATACAGTAAAGATGTATATCTTCGTACCGTGTTAGCCAGTAGATAGAAAAATATTTAGAGTTGAGAGTCCTCAGTGGTTGATACCTTTTAATGGCTAACTGAAAAGATGGTAACAAATTGCAAGCTTTCGAGACTACTCAGGTCTCTTCATCAGGCTGAACTAATACAAAATCTGAAGAATCACATATTTATACACAAAAACAGAAAAAATGCAATAGGCAAGACAAGCGACGTGAAGCAGAACAGTCACCATAGCAGAGGGATGAGCATAAATATTGGAACAATTCATAGATAAGGAGAGAAAGTTTTATTACCCTCTGATTGGGGTCTGGTAATGTTTTGTGATGTTTTCACAGGGTATTTGGAGTAAATTCCTTAATTGATGTAATAGGCCATAAAACCATGTGACAGGTTCATTCCAGCATTAAGAGTGTCAAAGGTCACCATCAATTTGTATTCGCAAATTCTTCTCTGCCTCTGAGATGTGAATCTGCTTCTTAGTACCAGTATTTTCATATCTGACATGCTATGATCAGGGGAGCAAAAATGTTTTGCCACAGGTAGATCCATTCTTTTTTCTCTTATTGCGTGGCGATGAGAATTCATCCTTGTTCTCAGTTTTTGCCCGGTCTCCCCCACATACAGACCCCCAGTTGGACATTTAGTACATATAATTAGGTACACAACATTAGATGTGATGCAGCTGAAAGTACCTGGTATCTTGTAGTCCTGATGTGAGTTGGGGATCTTTATCTTGTCCGTGGTCATTATAAATGGACAGGTTTTGCATTTCTTCTGATTGCAAGGCAAGGTTCCTGCAGCTGTTGGGGAGGACAGGGAACTTCTGACAATGATGCTTCTTAGATTTGGGGGCTGCCTAAAACACAGTAGTGGGGGGTCTGGAAATATGGATTGTAACCGGGCATCTTTTTGTAGTAAAGGTTGTAGTTTCCGTGCAGCTCCCCTTAGCACCTCCAGATTTGGATTGTAGGTGACCACTAAAGGCACCCGGTTATTTTCTTCTTTAGCTTTGTAATGTAGCAGGTGATCCCTTGATATTCTGGTGGCTCTTGTAATTTGGTTTTCAATTGTTCTTGGATGGTAGCCCTGATTTAAAAAGGTCTTTCTAAGG
This sequence comes from Oophaga sylvatica, assembly GCA_033576555.1. Taxonomy (NCBI): domain Eukaryota; kingdom Metazoa; phylum Chordata; class Amphibia; order Anura; family Dendrobatidae; genus Oophaga; species Oophaga sylvatica. Next base: position 59,809 of record JARQOD010002657.1, on the reverse strand, counting down.
CGACCAAGGTGTTCATCTCTATCCATGGGGTTGGAACATATACGGTTGTATCTGATGGCTTGGCTGTAGACAATAGAGTTTTTTATGTGTTTTGGATGGAAACTGTCCCATTTAAGGTATGTTGGACGGTCGATTGGCTTCTGATACAGGGATGTCTCTATTTCATTGTCCTTCAGTTTAATGATGGTGTCCAAAAAGTTAATTTCAGTGCTGGAGTAGTTAAGTGTTAAGTTGATGGTGGGATGAAATTGATTGAACTGTTCGTGGAACGTCTTTAGCTGTTGCTCAGACTCCGTCCAGATGATTAAAATGTCATCAATGTAGCGGTAGTAGGCCGAGGCCTGGTTGGACATGAGGACAGAAAGTCGCTTTCAAGCTTGGCCATGAAAAGATTTGCATACTGTGGAGCCATTTTACTTCCCATCGCTGTGCCAGTCTCCTGTAAATAGATCTTGTTGTCAAATTCAAAGTAATTGTGGGTGAGGATGAATTTTGTGAGTTTCACCACAGAATCAGCATCATTCTCTGTGTTTTTCATGAAGTCTTTGCAGGCATTTAATCCATCCTGGTGTGGGATATTAGAGTACAAGGATTCCACATCCATGGTGGCCAGGATGGTTCCTTCTGGTAGAGGACCTATTGCTGCTAGTTTATTCAGTAGGTCAGTTGTGTCCTGAATGTAGCTGGGTGTATCCTTTACCAGGGGTTTAAGAATGCCCTCTACCCATCCAGATACCTGCTCAGTAAGGGAGTCCACACATGAAATAATCGGCCTCCCTGGATTCCCAGCTTTGTGGATTTTGGGAAGCATGTAGAATGTCCCTGTTCTTGGACTCTCTGGTATCAGGTCATCGGCTCTTATGGATTTGTCAGACAGACAAGATACCAACTTGCTTAGTTCCTTGTAATAGTCCTGTGTAGGGTCCGACTCCAGTTTTCTGTAGTAGCGTGTGTCTGTAAGTTGTCTGTTTGCTTCCTTCATATAGTCTGATGTGTTCATCATGACTATTGCACCTCCCTTGTCAGCAGGTTTAATGATGATTTCTTTGTTGGTTTTCAGAGACTGTATAGCCTTTCTCTCCTGGGCACTGATGTTGGATGCTAGTCTCTTGTTGGTGGCTATGATGGTGGATTTTATCAAATATCTGAATGAGTCTATATATTTATCCAAATGAGGGTTGCGTCCAGGAGGAGGTGTCCAGTCTGACCTCTTCTTGGTTGCTGAGATCCCTTTTCCTTCAGTCCGAGTGTTTTCTGAATCTTCTGTATCATTGAAGTATTCCCTCAGGCGCAGTCTCCTGAAAAAATGTTCCATATCACTGCAGAGTTCGGTTTTATCCAGGCCTTAGTGGGACAAAATGAGAGTCCTCTAGAAAGCACGGCAAGCTCCACTTTGTTGGGTTTGTAATCCGAGAGATTGATGACACAGTTAGATGCTTTTGTGTCTGGAATGGAGTGGTTGTCAGAGTTGTCAGGTTTTGTTTTGGATCTGTTTGTATAGAGTCCGGAATTGAGACGCAGTCTGTGTAGTTTCTTTTCTTTGTTATGAATCAGAAAGGTCCGTAGTTTGTTGTAGTATTGTTGTAATTTTTGTTCTGTGGTTTCTGGAAGTGTTTTCCTTAGGCTTTCAAATTGCCCTTGGACGTTACTCCTTATGCTGTAGCAGACATGCAAAAGATGGTTCCTAAGTCTCTCAGACGTCCTGTGACAAAGGTTTTTTGCATAATGGGTATTGTAGGTGTGAAGAATTGGGTTTGTAATCCAGAGTCCTTTGGGAATTAAATTCTCCTTTTTGCATTTAGATAAGAAAAAAATATCGCTGTCCATTTGTGCACGTTTCTTCAGAAGTGGTTTTAGTTCCATAAAGATGCGGTACATTCTGGTATCCTCCATTTTGATACAGTAAAGATGTATATCTTCGTACCGTGTTAGCCAGTAGATAGAAAAATATTTAGAGTTGAGAGTCCTCAGTGGTTGATACCTTTTAATGGCTAACTGAAAAGATGGTAACAAATTGCAAGCTTTCGAGACTACTCAGGTCTCTTCATCAGGCTGAACTAATACAAAATCTGAAGAATCACATATTTATACACAAAAACACAGAAAAAATGCAATAGGTCAAGACAAGTGACGTGAAGCAGAACAGTCATATGCAGAGGGATGAGCATAAATATTGGAACAATTCATAGATAAGGAGAGAAAGTTTTATTACCCTCTGATTGGGGTCTGGTAATGTTTTGTGATGTTTTCACAGGGTATTTGGAGTAAATTCCTTAATTGATGTAATAGGCCATAAAACCATGTGACAGGTTCATTCCAGCATTAAGAGTGTCAAAGGTCACCATCAATTTGTATTCGCAAATTCTTCTCTGCCTCTGAGATGTGAATCTGCTTCTTAGTACCAGTATTTTCATATCTGACATGCTATGATCAGGGGAGCAAAAATGTTTTGCCACAGGTAGATCCATTCTTTTTTCTCTTATTGCGTGGCGATGAGAATTCATCCTTGTTCTCAGTTTTTGCCCGGTCTCCCCCACATACAGACCCCCAGTTGGACATTTAGTACATATAATTAGGTACACAACATTAGATGTGATGCAGCTGAAAGTACCTGGTATCTTGTAGTCCTGATGTGAGTTGGGGATCTTTATCTTGTCCGTGGTCATTATAAATGGACAGGTTTTGCATTTCTTCTGATTGCAAGGCAAGGTTCCTGCAGCTGTTGGGGAGGACAGGGAACTTCTGACAATGATGCTTCTTAGATTTGGGGGCTGCCTAAAACACAGTATGGGGGTCTGGAAATAGGATTGTAACCGGCATCTTTTTGTAGTAAAGGTTGTAGTTTCCGTGCAGCTCCCCTTAGCACCTCCAGATTTGGATTGTGGGCCGATTATTTCATGTGTGGACTCCCTTACTGAGCAGGTATCTGGATGGGTAGAGGGCATTCTTAAACCCCTGGTAAAGGATACACCCAGCTACATTCAGGACACAACTGACCTACTGAATAAACTAGCAGCAATAGGTCCTCTACCAGAAGGAACCATCCTGGCCACCATGGATGTGGAATCCTTGTACTCTAATATCCCACACCAGGATGGATTAAATGCCTGCAAAGACTTCATGAAAAACACAGAGAATGATGCTGATTCTGTGGTGAAACTCACAAAATTCATCCTCACCCACAATTACTTTGAATTTGACAACAAGATCTATTTACAGGAGACTGGCACAGCGATGGGAAGTAAAATGGCTCCACAGTATGCAAATCTTTTCATGGCCAAGCTTGAAAGCGACTTTCTGTCCTCATGTCCAACCAGGCCTCGGGCCTACTACCGCTACATTGATGACATTTTAATCATCTGGACGGAGTCTGAGCAACAGCTAAAGACGTTCCACGAACAGTTCAATCAATTTCATCCCACCATCAACTTAACACTTAACTACTCCAGCACTGAAATTAACTTTTTGGACACCATCATTAAACTGAAGGACAATGAAATAGAGACATCCCTGTATCAGAAGCCAATCGACCGTCCAACATACCTTAAATGGGACAGTTTCCATCCAAAACACATAAAAAACTCTATTGTCTACAGCCAAGCCATCAGATACAACCGTATATGTTCCAACCCCATGGATAGAGATGAACACCTTGGTCGCCTTAGAAAGACCTTTTTAAATCAGGGCTACCATCCAAGAACAATTGAAAACCAAATTACAAGAGCCACCAGAATATCAAGGGATCACCTGCTACATTACAAAGCTAAAGAAGAAAATAACCGGGTGCCTTTAGTGGTCACCTACAATCCAAATCTGGAGGTGCTAAGGGAGCTGCACGGAAACTACAACCTTTACTACAAAAAGATGCCCGGTTACAATCCATATTTCCAGACCCCCCACTACTGTGTTTTAGGCAGCCCCCAAATCTAAGAAGCATCATTGTCAGAAGTTCCCTGTCCTCCCCAACAGCTGCAGGAACCTTGCCTTGCAATCAGAAGAAATGCAAAACCTGTCCATTTATAATGACCACGGACAAGATAAAGATCCCCAACTCACATCAGGACTACAAGATACCAGGTACTTTCAGCTGCATCACATCTAATGTTGTGTACCTAATTATATGTACTAAATGTCCAACTGGGGGTCTGTATGTGGGGGAGACCGGGCAAAAACTGAGAACAAGGATGAATTCTCATCGCCACGCAATAAGAGAAAAAAGAATGGATCTACCTGTGGCAAAACATTTTTGCTCCCCTGATCATAGCATGTCAGATATGAAAATACTGGTACTAAGAAGCAGATTCACATCTCAGAGGCAGAGAAGAATTTGCGAATACAAATTGATGGTGACCTTTGACACTCTTAATGCTGGAATGAACCTGTCACATGGTTTTATGGCCTATTACATCAATTAAGGAATTTACTCCAAATACCCTGTGAAAACATCACAAAACATTACCAGACCCCAATCAGAGGGTAATAAAACTTTCTCTCCTTATCTATGAATTGTTCCAATATTTATGCTCATCCCTCTGCTATGGTGACTGTTCTGCTTCACGTCGCTTGTCTTGCCTATTGCATTTTTTCTGTGTTTTTGTGTTAAAATATGTGATTCTTCAGATTTTGTATTAGTTCAGCCTGATGAAGAGACCTGAGTAGTCTCGAAAGCTTGCAATTTGTTACCATCTTTTCAGTTAGCCATTAAAAGGTATCAACCACTGAGGACTCTCAACTCTAAATATTTTTCTATCTACTGGCTAACACGGTACGAAGATATACATCTTTACTGTTGTAAAAATGAGAAATCGCTGGTCAACTTTTAACCCTTATAACTTCCTAACAAAAAAAAATTTGGTTCCAAAATTGTGCTGATGTAAAGTAGACATGTGGGAAATGTTATTTCTTAACTATTTTGTGTGATATATTTCTCTGTTTTAAGGGAATAAAAATTCAAAGTTTGAAAATTGCAAAATTTTCAAAATTTTCGCCATATTTGCGTTTTTTTCAAAAATAAACGCAAGTTATATCAAAGAAATTTTACCACTAACATGAAGTACAATATGTCACGAGAAAACAATCTCAGAATCGCGAAGATCCGTTGAAGCGTTCCAGAGTTATAACCTCATAAAGAGACAGTGGTCAGAATTGTAAAAATTGGCGCGGTCATTAACGTGCAAACCACCCTTGGGGGTGAAGGGGTTAAAAAAAAATCCAAAATAAATTAAAAAAATATATATATATTCCCCAATAAATTCATTCTTCCTGTAAATAAAAAAAACAAAGCAATAAAAGTACACATATTTGGTATCGCCGCGTCCGTAGCGACTCCCCCTATAAAATTGTCCCACTAGTTAACCCCTTTAGTGAACCCCTTAAAAAAAAAAAAAAAAAAACGAAGCAAAAAATCAATACTTTATCATCATACCGCCGAACAAAAAGTGGAATAACACGCGATCAAAAAGACCGATATAAAAAAACATGGTACTGCTGAAAACGTCATCTTGTCCCGCAAAAAACGAGCCATCATACAGCATCATTAGCGAAAAAATAAAAAAGTTATAACTCGCAGAATAAAGCGATGCAAAAATAATTATTTTTTATATAAAATTGTTTTTATTCTATAAAAGCGCCAAAACATGAAAAAATGATATAAATGAGGTATCGCCATAATCGTACTGACCCGAAGAATAAAACTGCTTTATCAATTTTACCACACGCGGAACGGTATAAACGCCTCCCCCAAAAGAAATTCATGAATTGCTGATTTTTGTTCATTCTAACCTCCCAAAAATCAAAATAAAAAGCGATCAAAAAACGTCACGTGCTAAAAAATAGTACCAATAAAAACGTCAACTCGTCCCGCAAAAAATAAGACCTCACATGACTCTGTGGGCCAAAATATGCAAAAATTATAGCTCTCAAAATGTGATGATGCAAAAACTATTTTTGCAATAAAAAGCGTCTTTTAGCGTGACAGCTGCCAATCATAAAAACCCGCTATAAATAGTAAATCAAACCCCCCTTTATCACCCCCTTAGTAAGGGAAAAATAATAAAATGAAAAAAAAGTATTTATTTCCATTTTCCCATTAGGGTTAGGGTTAGGGTTGCGGCTAAAGTTAGGGTTAGGGTTGGCGCTAAAGTTAGGATTAGGGTTAGGGTTGGGATTAGGGGTGTGTTAGGGTTAGGTTTGTGGTTAGGGTTGGGACTAGGGTTAGGGGTGTGTTGGGGTTAGGGTTGGAGTTAGAATTGGGGGTTTCCGCTGTTTAGGCACATCAGGGGCTCTCCAAATGTGACATGGCGTCTGATCTCAATTCCAGCCAATTCTGCGTTGAAAAAGTCAAACGGTGCTCATTCACTTCTCAGCTCTGCCATGCGTCCAAACAGTAGTTTATCCCCACATATGGGGTATCAGCGTACTCTGGACCCCAAGAGTTATTGTGCAATTTGTCCTATTTCTTCTGTTACCCTTGGGAAAATAAAAAACTGGGGCGAAAATATCATTTTTGTACAAAAAAAATAATTTTTTTTTGTTTTTATAACGGCTGTACATTATAAACTTCTGTGAAGCACTTGGGGCTTCATAGCGCTCACCACACATCTAGATAAGTTCCTTGTGGGGTCTATTTTCCAAAATGGGGTCACTTGTTGGGGATTTCCACTGTTTAGGCGCATCAGGGGCTCTCCAAATGCGACATGACGCCCCCAGACCATTCCATCAAAGTCTGCAATCCAAAACGTCACTACTTCCCTTCCGAGCCCCAACATGTACCCATACAGTAGTTTTCTCCCACATATTGGATATCAGCGTACTCAGGACAAATTGGACAACAACTTTTGGGTCCAATTTCTCCTGTTACCCTTGTAAAAATAAAATATTGGGGCAAAAAAATCATTTTTGCAAAAAAAAAAAGATTTTTTATTTTTACAGCTGTGCGTTATAAACTTCTGTGAAGCACTTCGGGTTCAAAGTGCTCACCACACATCTAGACAAGTTCCTTGTGGGGTCTATTTTCCAAAATGGGGTCACTTGTGGGGGTTTCCACTGTTTAGGCGCATCAGGGGCTCTCCAAAGGCGACATGACGCCCCCAGACCATTCCATCAAAGTCTGCAATCCAAAACGTCACTACTTCCCTTCCGAGCCCTGACGTGCGCCCATACAGTAGTTTTCTCCCACATATTGGGTATCAGCGTACTCAGGACAAATTGGACAACAACTTTTGGGTTCCAATTTCTTCTGTTACCCTTGTGAAAATAAAATATTGGGGGCGAAAAAATCATTTTTGTAAAAAAAAAAAAGATTTTTTATTTTACGGCTGTACGTTATAAACTTTAGTGAAACACCTGGGGTTAAAAGTTCTCACCACACATCTAGATAAGTTCCTTGAGGGGTCTAGTTTCCAAAATGGTGTCATTTATGGCGGTTTCCACTGTTTAGGCAGATCAGGAGCTCTCCAAACACGACATGGCGTCCAGCCAATTCTGCGTTGAAAAAGTCAGACGGCGCTCCTTCCCTTCCAAACAATGCCATGCACCCAAACAGTGGTTTACCCCCACATATGGGGTATCAGCGCACTCAGGACAAATTGCACAATAACTTTTGGAGTCTTGTTACCCTTGGAAAAATAAAAATTGGGGTGAAAAGATCATTTTTGTGTAAAAAATATGATTTTTAAATTTTACGGCTCTACGTTATAAACTTGTGTGAAGCACTTGGGGTTCAAATTGCTCACCAAAGATCTAGAAAAGTTCCTTAGGGGGTCTAGTTTCCCAAATGGGGTCATTTGTGGGGGGTTTCCACTGTTTAGGCACATCAGGGCTCTCCAAATGCAACATGGCATCTAATCTCAATTCCAGCCAATTTTGGTTGGAAAAAGTCAAATGGTGCTCCTTCGATTCCGAGCTCTGCCGTGCGCCCAAACAGTGGTTCCCCCCCACATATGGGGTATCAGCGTACTCAGGACAAATTGGACAACAACTTATGTGGTCCAATTTCTCCTGTTACCCTTGGGAAAATAAAAAATTAGTGACTAAAATATAATTTTTGTGGGAAAAAAATAGGATTTTTTATTTTCATGCCCGGGCATTATAAACTTGTGTGAAGCACTTGGGGTACAAAGTGCTCACCAAAGATCTAGATAAGTTCCTTAGGGGGTCTAGTTTCCAAAATGGGGTCACTGTGGGGGGTTTCCACTGTTTAGGCTCATCTGGGGCACTGCAAACGGAACATGACCCCCATCAACATCTGAATTCCAAAACGTTACTACTTCCTTTCCAAGCCCTGCCGTGCACCCAAACAGTTCCCCCCCACAACATATGGGGTATCAGCGTACTCAGGACAAATTGGACAACAACTTTTGGGGTCCAATTTCCTTGGGAAAATTCAAAAATTTGGGACTAAAAAATCATTTTTGTGGAAATTTTTTTTTTTTTTTTTTCACACCCAGGCATTATAAGCTTTTGTGAAACACTTGAGGGTTCAAAGTGCTCACAACAGATCTAGATAAGTACCTTAGGGGTCTAGTTTCCAAAATGGTGTCACTTTTGGGGTTTCCACTGTTTAGGCGCATCAGTGGCTCTCCAAACACGACATGGCGTCCAATCTCAATTCCCGCCAATTTTAGTTTGAAAAAGTCAAACGGCGCTCCTTCCCTTACGAGCTCTGCCGTGTGCCCAAACAGTGGTTTTCCCCCACATATTGGGTATTGGCGTACTCAGGAGAAATTGCATAACAACCTTATCTGTCCATTTTCTCCTTTTACCCTTGTGAAAATAAAAAAAAAGTTTGTAAAAGATCATTTTTGTGGCTAAAAAGTTAAATATTCATTTTTTCCTTCCACGTTGCTTTAGTTCCTGTGAAGCACCTGAAGGGTTAATAATCTTCTTGAATGTGGTTTTGAGTACCTTGAGGGGTGCAGTTTTTAGAATGGTGTCACTTTTGGGTATTTTCTACTATATAGACCCCTCAAAGTGACTTCAAATGTGAGGTGGTCCCTAAAAAAAATGGCTTTGTAAATTTTGTTGTAAAAATGAGAAATCGCTGGTCAACTTTTAACCCTTATAACTTCCTAACAAAAAAAAATTTTGGTTCCAAAATTGTGCTGATGTAAAGTAGACATGTGGGAAATGTTATTTATTAACTATTTTGTGTGATATATTTCTCTGTTTTAAGGGAATAAAAATTCAAAGTTTGAAAATTGCAAAATTTAAAAAATTTTCGCCATATTTGCGTTTTTTTTCAAAAATAAACGCAAGTTATATCAAAGAAATTTTACTTCTAACATGAAGTACAATATGTCACGAGAAAACAATCTCAGAATCGCGAAGATCCGTTGAAGCGTTCCAGAGTTATAACCTCATAAAGAGACAGTGGTCAGAATTGTAAAAATTGGCCCGGTCATTAACGTGCAAACCACCCTTGGGGGTGAAGGGGTTAAGGGACGTGATGTACACCTGTAATATTGTGCAAACAATGCATGTAGGAATAGTCCTCTTCAACATTAATTATATTTGTGTCATTTTAAAAAATACATATTTAATTAGAAAGTTAACAGCCCATATCATAAAGGTCCTTCATGTAAACATGATAATCGCTAACAAAAATAATGCATTACCTTGTTAAAGTCAATAGTGCATAGTCACAATAGCAAAATATATACCTGTAAGTGGTGCTGAAAGAACGACAACTGATAGAATAGGTGAATGATATCTATTTATCAGACTGAATAGCGACACCTGTACAATGTCGATATAATACTGTACCTTAACAAAACAGCTGTGTCACACCTCACACTCATTTTTCTTGTAGCTTGTTATGTAATAGGGCATATGCGTGTATGTTTCATCATAGGTGCATGTTTACTGAGTAAAGCAGTCATGACAACGCCTTTGTGTTGTCGGTACGCTTGCGATGATGAACGATGCGCACCGTGAATGTTAGTCTGCGTCATAAGACGCACAGACGCTCCAATACCCAACGCGTCACAGCAGGAAGCCAGTCTGTGCGTCCAAACAAAGGCGCAACCATACATGCACGTAACCTTTTATAAAGCTATATAAAAAAAAGGATGTAGTAGTAACGCACACTTTATTGAGGTACAGTATTACATCGCCATTCAACATCTGTGGCTATGCAGTCTCATCTATATATACCTTATCTATCCGTTGTCATGCTTGCAAGTCCACAGTCAGGCATAAATAGCTGTTTTGACTATGCACTATGCACTTTTTAAAGTTTTTGTTTGTTAATATAAATGATTGGCACATATTATCAGTATTACATGATGGAAATTTTAGATATTTTTAAAAACTTTTTAGTAGTGTTGAGCGATACTGCTCGATATCTAAAAATATCGGATCGGAATGGTATCGCCGATATCACTAAAATATCGGCGATACCCGATACCGATACCGGAAGTCCAATGTAAGTCTATGGGAACCAAATATTGACATTAAAAAAAACCCATTCTTGCCTTGTTGGTTAATTGTACATGAAGGAAAACAACAAAGAGTAATGTAGAATGTATTGGGGGAGGTTGAGGAGACAATAAAGGCATACATGTTTAACCCAATGCATTGGAATAGCATTAATATTTTTTTTTTTGGAAATACATTTGGATTGACGAACAAATTGACAATGTTGTTAACCTTTTTTCTATTTTGGCAAATATGTATGTTTCACAACTTCCATGCTCTTCACCTTTTTAACTTTTGCCAGTGCCACACTTTCTCCTTCATAATCTTCAGCAGCATCATCTTTCTCATCAAATTATTCTTCATCTTCACCTTCTTAATCTTCTTCTTAAACTTCTTGCTATTCATGTTTTTGTTTACATTACTCATATTGTTATTATTAAACTATTAATCTTCTTCATATTCAAATTATTCATCTTCTTCCTCTTCATCATATTCTTATTTGTGACAGAGAATCCTGTACTTGTAATCTGTAAAAGTATGAATTTTTCATCCTTCCGTTCTTGCTGTCACAAAAGATTTAAATTACAACAGTATTTGTCCGTGTTCAGTTTAGCCTGCAGCAGCAGGCATTTTCCAGGGGCACCACGAGGAGGAACGGACTCACCCCCATACACTGCTTAGTCTTCTTCTGCTTAGAATTTAGAGCATATATTTTGCTCTTCATTTGGTCTTATACTTCATGTTCTTCTGCTTTTTGATCTTCTGCTTATTGTTCTTCTGTCTCTTGTTCTGTATCTTGTAGTTTGTCTTAACCTTCTTTGTCCTGTTGGTGATCTTCTTCTGGGTAATCTTTTATTTTTTCTTTGTGATGGTGTTCAGGCTGGTTGGCTTCATGCTCGTCGTCCTTGTTGTCGTCATCTTCTTCTGGGTGGTCTTTAAGGTCGTCTAATTTCCGAGAACCAGCTGACGTTACTGGAACCCGGACGGGTATCAGATGGAACAAGAGACAATGGAAGTAACAAGGACCAGCTGACTGTGCTGGAACCCGGAGGGCAGCAGAAGGAAAAGAGGCAATGTCACAACCGAGTACCAGCTGACGTTACTGTGACACGGTTACTAAGCAGGAGGTACCTGTGCTCCAAAGCACTACCAAGGACCAGCAGACGTTGCTGGAACTCGTATACGGAGATGGAGGCACCTAGGCCAAAGGCACTGGGGAGAACCAGTTGACAGTACTGGACCCCGGACGGGTAGCAGAAGGAAAAGAGGCAATGTCACAACCGAGTACCAGCTGACGTTACTGTGACACGGTTACTAAGCAGGAGGTACCTGTGCTCCAAAGCACTACCAAGGACCAGCAGACGTTGCTGGAACTCGTATACGGAGATGGAGGCACCTAGGCCAAAGGCACTGGGAGAACCAGTTGACGGTACTGGACCCCGGACGGGTAGCAGAACGCACCCATGAAAATGTAAGTTGACAGGACGCAAGCCGTCCGCAGTTACTGAATCACACAGTCCTACAGTGGGTGCTTGTCCTATTGTCACAATGGAAACAGCCTTTATTTACATATCCCACAGCACACATAGGAATCACCTAAACTGCAGGCACCATAGAGTCGGCTAACCCGAATGCAACACGACAGCACAACTTATTGGAGGATAATTGACGTTCACACTGCCAGGAAACAGCTGTCGTGCTGTAACCAGGCTGGCCAGGAGTCAGTACCCCTGCCAATTACTTACGAGCAACAAATGGCGGTGTTGTAGCCCAGGGAGTAGAGTTCAGGTGGTAGAAAGATGAACATAACAGGAGACATGGAAAACTTTGCCAAACAGTTATTTAATCTGAAAACGGACAGGCAAATTCAGGTGAGATCCATGCCTTGTTCATTTTCAGAAAAGTAAGCCGGTCTACATTCTCTGAGGATAGTCGCATGCGACGGTCTGTTAGTACACCACCTGCAGCACTAAAGACGCGCTCAGATAATACACTGGCAGCAGGGCAAGCCAGCACCTCCAATGCATACTGGCTAAGCTCTGGCCATGTATCCAACTTAGAGACCCAAAATTTAAAAGGGGAAGAGGCATCTGGGAGTACACTTAGAGGGAAAGACAAGTAGTCTGTCACCATCTTACGGAAACGTTGCTTCCTGATGACTGGAGCCGTCTCGGATGGTGTAGACCTTGCTGGCGCTGTCACAAAACTTCGCCACATTTGTAACATACAGCTCTTGCCCTGTGCAGAGGCGCTGCTTGTGCTCCCTCCTGTTGTAGAGGTGTCTACACTGCCTCGACGCACAGAGCTGCTTTGTAAAGCAGTAGCAGCAGCAGCTCTCTCGGCTGGAATGTACAACAGTATGGATTGCACCAGTGTGTCTTGGTACTCCCGCATTTTACGGTCCCGGTTCCCCGGTGTGATGAGGGTTTGTAAGTTGTCCCGGTAGCGAGGGTCTAGGAGGGTGTACACCCAATAATCTGACGTGGTGAGAATGTGGGCGATGCGGCGGTCGTTTCTCAGGCACTGAAGCATGAAATCAACCATGTGCTGCAGATTCCCAACTGGCCAACAAAAGCTGTCCTCTGGAAGAGGCGTCATCTCTGCCTCACCCCACCCTCGCTCTACATACTGACTAGAGCGTTGTGTACCTCCCTCTGTAGGGATTTCTTCCTCCTCCATTGACTCCTCCTCCTCCTCATCTTCCTCACAAAGTGAGCCCTGCCCAGCCCTTTGTGAGGAACCACGTTGCGCTGACTGTCCTGAAGGTAATTGAATTTGTGACTCCTCATCCTCCACCTCTTCCAAAACCTCTTCCTTTAGTGCTTTCAGTGATTTCTGAAGCAGGCAGATAAGGGGGACAGTCATGCTGACTAGTGCATCATCTGCACTCGCCATCCGCGTTGAGACATCAAACGCACGCAAAACGTCGCAGATGTCCTTCATAGAGGCCCACTCAGTAGTGGTGAAGTGTGGATGGCGCAAAGAGCGACTTGATTGCGCCTGATGCAGCTGATACTCCATTACTGCTGTCTGCTGCTCACACAACCGCTCCAACATATGTAACGTGGAATTCCACCTGGTGGGTACGTCACATATGATGCGATGTTCAGGAAGGCGAAATCGGCGTTGCAGAGCAGCAATGCGCGATCTGGCTATGCTGGAACGTCGCAAGTGAGCGCACTCTAGGCGGACCTTCTGCAGCAGTCCAGCAAGATCCGGATAGTCCCTCAAAAAACTCTGCGCGACCAAGTTGAGCACATGTGCCAGACATGGTATGTGAGTAAGGTTGCCAAGGCCCAGAGCTGCCACCAGATTTCGGCCATTGTCACACACTACCAAGCCTGGCTGGAGATTCGCAGGCAAAAACCACACGTCGCTCTCCTGCTTGATGGCATTCCAGACCTCCTGCGCTGTGTGGCTTAGATTCCCCATTGAAATCATTTTCAGGACGGCCTGTTGACGTTTGGCCACGGCTGTGCTCATATCGGTTGCAACAGGTAAGCGTTCACGGGTCCATGTGGAGGTATACCGTGACGGCTCCTGCAGCGATGATTCTGAGGAACTGGAGTAGGAGGAGGAATCAATGTGTACAGACTGGATTCCTGCAATCCTTGGAGTTGGCAGAACACGTACAGCGCCACTGGCAAGATCTGTACCCGGCTCCACAACATTGACCCAATGGGCAGTGAGGGAAAGGTATCGTCCCTGGCCATGGGTACTGGTCCACGCATCGGTGGTCAGGTGGACCCTGCTACTGACGGCGTTTAGTAGCGCATGTTTAATGTTTCCCTCGACATGTTTTTGCAGAGCAGGGACGGCTTGCCTGCTGAAATAAAATCGGCTTGGCACATTATATTGTGGGACTGCCAATGCCATTAAGTTCCTGAAACTGTCAGTCTCCACCAGCCTGAATTACAGCATTTCAAGGGACAGTAGTTTTGCAATGCCAGCATTCAGAGCCTGTGCTCGTGGATGGTTTGCCGAGTATGGCCGTCTTTTATCCCATGCCTGTGCTACCGATGGCTGTTTTGTGGCCTGGGAGTGTGACGATGACTGTGAACTTGCTGCTGTGGGTGGAATAACAGTTTGTCTATGGACAACAGTGACCGAGGTTCTTCCATGGAGATCCTGTGAGGAAGCTGAACCAGGTGTGTGTGAGCTGGAGGTAGAGGCTCCAACACGACCTGAAGATGTAGGTGCTGCTGTAGGTTGGCCTACATCTCCAGTGTGTCTTTGTAACTCAGCTACGTGCTTTGTCCGTACATGTTTCCACATATTTGTGGTATTCAGGTTACTGATATTTTTACCTCTTTTAACTTTTTGCTTACACAGCTTGCATTTAACATAGCAAATATCATCTACAAGTCTGTCAAAAAAGGACCACGCAGTGCAAGTCATGGGATCGCCAATTTTGACATTTGTAAGAGAAATGCTCCCAACAAGTGCCAAACTGGAGGCTACAGGCAAGCGAGTCTGCAGCCTACCTCTCCCTCCTCTTTGTACCGTTGGGCCAATCTCTTCCTCAGAGCTGCTCCCACCACCTTCCTGTTGCTCACGCCATGTTGGGTCTCGGACTTCATCATCTCCACTACCCTCTTGCAACACCTGCTGCTGTTGGATGGTCTGGGCAGCACCATGCTCCACAAAACCTGGCACCTGAGTCTCATCATCATCATGAGATGCGTTCTGCGGTGTGCTGTCCATCGGCACTGGCTCACCCGCCTCTTCAGATTGAGAGAGACACAGCTGTTGCGCATCACTGCATACTCCCTCTTCTTCAAATTGCAGAATGCTGCTTGCCTGTGCCCGTGTTTGCGAGCCAACAGATTCTGAGAACAGAAGCAGAGACTCAGCTGGCTCCTGTACAGAACTCTCTGACTGCCTGGGCAATTTGACAGGCGGTGAACAGACAGATGGTTGCTCAACAGTGTTGTGTTCCTGAGAGGAGGTGGAAGGAATTGAAGTCGATGCATTGGTTGCCATCCAACCAACAACGGCTTCAATTTGTTCTTCCCGCAGCAGGGGGGCACGCCGAGATCCTACCAAAGTGCGCATAAAGGAACGCTCATGGGGAAAACTGGTGGATGCTGTGTCACTGAGGGTGGCAGCAGCCACAGAATCCCCACGTCCTCTCCCTGCTGAAACTCCACGGCCACGACCACGTGCCTTACTCACTGACTTCTTCATCTTGGTAGATTGATAAAGAAAGTCAGAAAAGTTATAAGGCCTAAGTGTGGTTATTACGCAGAGACTGAAGTGAACACTGAAACACAACTGTTCACAATCTGTGAAAGGCTACTCCTTTGTCTACTTCTATAGTGTTTGCAACCAATGTATTGGATACGGATGGAAGCGCGTCACACTAATAGATTATATTTATTTTAAATGGAATGGAGCAGAACCAATTGGAGAGAAATGACAAGGATGAGGCACTGAGACACGCTCAGCAGAGTCCAAGCAGCAGTGCTTGAACAAGTAACTGGAGCGTGATGTGCACTCAAAAAATAAAAAACACAGACTGAAGTGAACACTGAAACACAACTGTTCACAATCTGTGAAAAGCTACTCCTTTGTCTACTTCTATAGTGTTTGCAACCAATGTATTGGATACGGATGGAAGCGCGTCACACTAATAGATTATATTTATTTTAAATGGAATGGAGCAGAACCAATTGGAGAGAAATGACAAGGATGAGGCACTGAGACACGCTCAGCAGAGTACAAGCAGCAGTGCTTGAACAAGTAACTGGAGCGTGATGTGCACTCAAAAAATAAAAAACACAGACTGAAGTGAACACTGAAACACAACTGTTCACAATCTGTGAAAGGCTACTCCTTTGTCTACTTCTATAGTGTTTGCAACCAATGTATTGGATACGGATGGAAGCGCGTCACACTAAAATTTAAATTGCATGGAGCAGCAAGAATTACACTGAAGAAAAAAAAAAGAGTCTGTGAGTGACACGTGCAGATGCCTACAGACAGCGTTGCATGCAGAGCAAACTGCAGCGTCACCTGCACTCACACACACCTTGCAGAGCTGTTAAAACAACACTGCAGGCAAAAGGAAGCTTTACACAGCGGTTGGTGCTAGCCTGCCTAAAGCACAGTACACTAAATCGCAATCTCTAACTGTCCCTCAGAGTCAGCACAGCAGCGTTCTGTCCCTTACTGAATTCACAGCACAGTGACGCTAAAATGGCGGCGGACCTTTTATAGTGCATTCTGACATCATTTCAGCATCCAATCACAGCCATGCCATTAGTTAACATGACCGCAGCAGTACAGGATGTGCCCACACTTCTTAGGATTCCTCATTGGCTGACTATAATCACATTGCCTCTCAAAGAATTATGGGAACTTCCGATTCCGGTATACGATATATGGAAAATATCGGAACTAAGTATCGAAAGTCCGATAAAGCTAATATCGGCCGATACCCGATACTTGCGGTACCGTATCGCTCAACACTACTTTTTAGTGATATTATTCACCAAATGTAAACTTTTATGAATGTCAAAGATAACTTGTAATGCTGATTATGTTTTTAAGTCAGCCATTCATTGTCTACACAATAGAAATGGTGTACATACTGTTACTTAGCCATCATTAATGGATTCTGATATGTACTTGTATGCTTTTATTTTAAACCGTATAGCAGATTATTTAAGCTATTTTAATTGTGGTTTGCAATGCTTTTCAACATGTTAATGTATGCATTTATGTTTGTAAATTATTAATTTACATATATTTTTTTAAGTAAAATCATCATCTTATGGTACTAAAGGTTATATTTCTCTTGTTTGGAGTATAGACATTTTTAATTGACACGTAACAAGGAAAATACTTGATCTAGTATTTAAACATCCTCCTTGACCCTGGGCTCCAACACCGCCAGTTGTTGCTCGGAAGTGCTGTTAGCACAGTGAACACTTGCTGCTGTGTTATTGGGGTTCAGTAATGTCAGCTGTTCCCCTGCTGTGTGTACGGCAAACAGTCCTGCTGCCTCCACCCTGTTGTCTTCTCATGCCTGGGCTACAACACCGCCAGTTGTTGCTCGGAAGTGCTGTTAGCACAGTGAACACTTGCTCCTGTGTTACTGGGGTTCAGTAATGTCAGCTGTTCCCCTGCTGTGTGTACATCAAACAGTCCTGCTGCCTCCATCCTGTTGTCTTCTCATGCCTGGGCTACAACACCGCCAGTTGTTGCTCGGAAGTGCTGTTAGCACAGTGAACACTTGCTCCTGTGTTATTGGGGTTCAGTAATGTCAGCTGTTCCCCTGCTGTGTGTACGGCAAACAGTCCTGCTGCCTCCACCCTGTTGTCTTCTCATGCCTGGGCTACAACACCGCCAGTTGTTGCTCGGAAGTGCTGTTAGCACAGTGAACACTTGCTCCTGTGTTACTGGGGTTCAGTAATGTCAGCTGTTCCCCTGCTGTGTGTACGGCAAACAGTCCTGCTGCCTCCACCCTGTTGTCTTCTCATGCCTGGGCTACAACACCGCCAGTTGTTGCTCGGAAGTGCTGTTAGCACAGTGAACACTTGCTCCTGTGTTATTGGGGTTCAGTAATGTCAGCTGTTCCCCTGCTGTGTGTACGGCAAACAGTCCTGCTGCCTCCACCCTGTTGTCTTCTCATGCCTGGGCTACAACACCGCCAGTTGTTGCTCGGAAGTGCTGTTAGCACAGTGAACACTTGCTCCTGTGTTACTGGGGTTCAGTAATGTCAGCTGTTCCCCTGCTGTGTGTATGGCAAACAGTCCTGCTGCCTCCACCCTGTTGTCTTCTCATGCCTGGGCTACAACACCGCCAGTTGTTGCTCGGAAGTGCTGTTAGCACAGTGAACACTTGCTCCTGTGTTATTGGGGTTCAGTAATGTCAGCTGTTCCCCTGCTGTGTGTATGGCAAACAGTCCTGCTGCCTCCACCCTGTTGTCTTCTCATGCCTGGGCTACAACACCACCAGTTGTTGCTCGGAAGTGCTGTTAGCACAGTGAACACTTGCTCCTGTGTTACTGGGGTTCAGTAATGTCAGCTGTTCCCCTGCTGTGTGTATGGCAAACAGTCCTGCTGCCTCCACCCTGTTGTCTTCTCATGCCTGGGCTACAACACCACCAGTTGTTGCTCGGAAGTGCTGTTAGCACAGTGAACACTTGCTCCTGTGTTATTGGGGTTCAGTAATGTCAGCTGTTCCCCTGCTGTGTGTACAGCAAACAGTCCTGCTGCCTCTACCCTGTTGTCTTCTCATGCCTGGGCTACAACACCGCCAGTTGTTGCTCGGAAGTGCTGTTAGCACAGTGAACACTTGCTCCTGTGTTACTGGGGTTCAGTAATGTCAGCTGTTCCCCTGCTGTGTGTACGGCAAACAGTCCTGCTGCCTCCACCCTGTTGTCTTCTCATGCCTGGGCTACAACACCGCCAGTTGTTGCTCGGAAGTGCTGTTAGCACAGTGAACACTTGCTCCTGTGTTACTGGGGTTCAGTAATGTCAGCTGTTCCCCTGCTGTGTGTACGGCAAACAGTCCTGCTGCCTCCACCCTGTTGTCTTCTCATGCCTGGGCTACAACACCGCAAATTGTTGATCGGAAGTGCTGTTAGCACAGTGAACACTTGCTCCTGTGTTACTGGGGTTCAGTAATGTCAGCTGTTCCCCTGCTGTGTGTACGGCAAACAGTCCTGCTGCCTCCACCCTGTTGTCTTCTCATGCCTGGGCTACAACACCGCCAGTTGTTGCTTGGAAGTGCTGTTAGCACAGTGAACACTTGCTCCTGTGTTATTGGGGTTCAGTAATGTCAGCTGTTCCCCTGCTGTGTGAACGGCAAAAAGTCCTGCTGCCTCCACCCTGTTCTCTTCTCATCCCTGGGCTCCAACACCGACAGTTGTTGCTCGGAAGTGTCATTGGCACGGGTACTCACTCCTGCCCAGACTGGTTACAGCACGCCATCTGTTTCCTGTCAGTGTAAACGTCACTTAGCCTCCAATAAGTAGTCCTGTCGTGTTGCAGTCGGGTTAGCCGACTCTATGGTGCCTGGAGTTTAGGTGCTTCCTATGTGTGCTGAGGGATATGCAAATAAAGGCTGTTTCCGTTGTAACAATAGGACAATCACCCACTGTAGTACTGTGGGGTTCGGTAACTGCGGCCGGCTCGCGGCCTGTCAACTTAAATTTCCATGGGTACCTTCTGCTACCCGTCCGGGTTCCAGTACCGTCAGCTGGTTCTCCGCAGTGCCTTTGGCCTAGGTGCCTCCATCTCGGTATCCGAGTTCCAGCAACGTCTGCTGGTCCTTGGTAGTGCTTTGGAGCACAGGTACCTCCTGCTTAGTAACCGTGTCCCAGTAACGTCAGCTGGTCCTCGGTTGTGCCATTGGCTCTTTTCCTTCTGCTGCCCCTCCGGGTTCCAGCACAGTCAGCTGGTCCTCGTCACTTGCATTGGCTCTTGTACCTTCTGCTACCCGTCCGGGTTCCAGTACCGTCAGCTGGTTCTCCGCAGTGCCTTTGGCCTAGATGCCTACATCTCGGTATCCGAGTTCCAGCAACGTCTGCTGGTCCTTGGTAGTGCTTTGGAGCACAGGTACCTCCTGCTTAGTAACCGTGTCCCAGTAACGTCAGCTGGTCCTCGGTTGTGCCATTGGCTCTTTTCCTTCTGCTGCCCCTCCGGGTTCCAGCACAGTCAGCTGGTCCTCGTTACTTGCATTGGCTCTTGTACCTTGTGCTACATTTACAAATTGAAGATTTTTTCAATGTTTTTTTGGGAAATCACTCTGGATCTCCAACAATGAAGACGACGACCCTGATGACCACCCCGAAGAAGATGACCACCACAAGGACGACGAGCATCAAGCCAACCAGCCTAAACACCATCACAAAGAAGAAATAAAAGATTACCAAACAGGACTAAGAAGGTTAAGACAAACTACAAGATACAGAACAAGAGACTTAAGAACAATAAGCAGAAGATCAAAAAGCAGAAGAACATGAAGTATAAGACCAAAATGAAGAGCAAAATATATGCTCTAAATTATAAGCAGAAGAAGACTAAGCAGTGTATGGGGGTGAGTCCGTTCCTCCTCGTGGTGCCCCTGGAAAATGCCTGCTGCTGCAGGCTAAACTGAACACGGACAAATACTGTTGTAATTTAAATCTTTTGTGACAGCAAGAACGGAAGGATGAAAAATTCATACTTTGACAGATTACAAGTACAGGAATCTCTGTCCAAAATAAGAATATGATGAAGAAGATGAAGTAGAATATGAATAAGAATAATAGTTTAATAAGAAGAATATGAGTAATGTTAACAAAAAGATGAATAGCAAGAAGTTTAAGAAGAAGAGAAAGAAGGTGAAGATGAATAATAATTTGATGAAAAAGATGATGCTGCTGAAGATTATGAAGGAGAAAGTGTGTCAAAAGTTAAAAAGGTGAAGAGCATGGAAGTTGTGAAATATACATATTTGCCAAAATAGAAAAAACGTTAACAACATTGTCAATTTCTTCGTCAATCCGAACATCTTTAAAAAAAAAAATATTTATGCTATTCCATTTGATTGGGTTAAACATCTATGCCTTTAATGTCTCCTCAACCTTCCCCAATACATTCTACATTACTCTTTGTTGTTTTCCTTCATGTACAATTAACCAACAAGGCAAGAATGGGGTTTTTTTAATTCCGATATTTTGTTCCCATAGACTTATATTGGATTTCCGGTATCGGTATCGGGTATCGCCGATATTTTTTGGGTATCGGCGATACCATTCCGATTCCGATACTTTTGGATATCGGAAAGTATCGCTCAACACTACTGAGGATGCACTGCTCATCGTGGCTGCATCATTACGTGTCTGCAACATATGGCGCTACGTAACCTCCTTGTCTTCCTCTTCAGATGACTGTCACGCTGTCTAATGATATGAATACAATGTCAGTAAACTATTTATACAGGAACCACACTCTATACAACATATAGTTTAGCAACATTAGAATGTAAGTATAAAATAGATTTACCTGACACAATCTCTGCAGAACTTAGGGTTAATCTTGAGGACTTGATGTGCAGAAACGATATAGTTGAACTCAGGGTTAATCTTGAGGACTTGATGAGCTGTAACAGGAAAGAGGAGGACCGGGGTCTAACCTGACCCTACACTGGGGTCCTAACTAATCCCTTACCTTGGAGGTACTGATAATGGTTCAGAGGTCCAAGTCTCCAGCCTAACCCTGTCTCCTGTCAGACCCTGAACCCTGTAATCAGTCCTAAGAAGGATCCTGATTACCACCAAAGGGATATGGGCTGATCTCAGCTAAATACACAGATTAGACATATAAGACAGACAGGATAGCACTCACTTGCATACACACTCAAACACCGAAGGAACATAAATGGTCTGGGAAATAAACTCTAAGTAAGTTGAGCTTAAAACAGCTAAGGAGCTCTCAACTTAAGTCTATACAGATTCATTCCTATCTGTGGTCTGCATGAAGGATTTCACTGGCAACTCCCAAAGCAGACAACCAGGAATTTAAAGGAAACCAATCAACAAATAATCAATTGCAGCCGGGAGAAACTGCACCCAGTCCCAGCACCGAGCACAGACAGAATTAACTCCATAGCTGCCAAACACAAAGAAACAGCAACTCAGCTGTGAGAAGTCAAAATGGGCAACCGCGACGATCTTCGTGGCAATGCACACATGACAGTACCCCCCCTTCTACGAGGGCCTCCGGACCCTCAGGGCCAGGCCTGCCCGGGTGAGTTCTGTGGAAGGTCCGAACCAAACGATCTGCGTTAACATCAGACGCAGGGACCCACGTCCTCTCCTCCGGATCATACCCCTTCCAATGCACCAAGTACTGAAGGGACCGGCGATTCAGACGAGAGTCAATGATTTTTGATACTTGAAATTCCAAGTTACCATTGACCAACACTGGAGGAGGAGGTAGAGGTGACGGTATGACTGGTGCCACATACCTTTTAAGTAATGACTTGTGGAACACATTATGAATTTTAAACGTAGAAGGGAGTTCCAGACGAAATGCCACAGGATTAATTATGGAACTGATCCTGTACTGCCCGATGAATCTGGGACCCAGTTTCCAGGAGGGCACTTTAAGTTTTATATTCCTGGTAGACAACCATACCAGATCGTTCACATTCAGATCTGGACCAGAAACTCTCCTCCTATCAGCCATACGTTTGTAACGGTTCCCCATATTACTCAAATTATTCAATACACCTCGCCACACAGAAGCAAGTGACGACGAGAAACGCTCCTCCTCAGGAACCCCAGAAGGACCCCCCCCATTGAAAGTACAAAACTGGGGATGAAAACCATATGCCCCAAAAAATGGGGACTTACCAGTGGACTCGCTCCGCCTGTTGTTAAGAGCGAACTCTGCCAGAGGCAAGAAAGAAGACCAGTCCTCCTGGTTCTCCGATACAAAACACCGGAGATATGTCTCTAAACTCTGATTCAGACGCTCTGTCTGACCATTGGTCTGTGGATGAAAAGCCGAGGAAAACGACAATTGCATCCCCCGACGTAAACAAAATGCCCTCCAAAATTTGGACACAAACTGAGACCCCCTATCTGACACCACATCAGAAGGCAACCCATGAAGTCTCACGATCTCCCTAATGAACACCTGCGCCAGAGTTTTAGCATTAGGGAGTGCCGGAAGAGCAACGAAATGTGCCATTCTACTGAACCTGTCAACAACCACCAGTATGACAGTATTCCCAGACGACGGAGGAAGGTCCGTAATGAAGTCCATAGATAAATGAGTCCATGGACGCTCCGGAAGTTTCAAGGGTAAAAGGGTCCCAGACGGACGGGTATGAGGAGTTTTAGAGCGAGCACAAACCCCACAGGACGCGACAAAAGTTATAACATCTTTATTAGCGTTAGGCCACCAAAATCGGCGGGAAAGGAGATCTAAAGTAGCCTTACTCCCTGGATGTCCTGCTAAAGCAGAATTATGATGTGCCTCAATAACCTTTTGTCTCAACTGATTCGGACAAACAGTCTCCCTGGAGGTCCTGCAGGGGCGTCCCCCTGAGCCTCTAAAACCTCCTCCTCAAGCTCAGAACATACAGCCGACACTACTACCCCCTCCTGAAGGATAGGAATCGGGTCGTCCGTTTTCCCGGCCCCTGGAAAACTGCGAGACAAGGCATCAGCCTTTACATTCTTAGACCCCGATCGATAAGTGACGACAAAATTAAACCTGGTAAAAAACAACGACCATCGAGCTTGTCTGGAATTCAGACGCTTAGCGGATTCTAAATACAGCAGGTTCTTGTGATCAGTAATAACGGTGACCGGGTGGACTGCCCCCTCCAAAAAGTGACGCCATTCTTCAAAAGCCAATTTAATGGCCAAAAGTTCCCTATTGCCGATATCATAATTCCTTTCGGCGGACGACAATTTCTTAGAAAAGAAAGCGCACGGATGCCATTTACCAGGGGACGGACCCTGGGACAATATAGCACCCACCCCTACGTCAGACGCGTCCACCTCCACTATGAACGGCTGAGATACATCTGGTTGGATGAGAACGGGTGCCGAAGCAAAACATCTTTTTAAAGAGGAAAAGGCTTGGCAAGCTTTGTCCGACCACTTAGAAAAATCCGTCCCTTTTCTCGTCATGTCAGTGAGAGGTTTGACGACAGACGAGAAATTACAAATAAATTTCCGGTAGTAATTAGCAAACCCCAAAAAAACGCTGCAGAGCCTTAAGATCCCCTGGCTGATCCCATTCAAGCACTGCTCTCACCTTTTCAGGGTCCATCTGGAAACCGGAGGCTGACACCAAAAAACCCAAAAAACTGAAGTTCCTGTACGGCAAAAACACACTTCTCCAGTTTGGCGGATAGTTTATTGTCTCGCAAGATCTGCAACACCTGTCTCACATGCTCCTGGTGAGACACAAGATCTGGCGAGTAAATTAAAATGTCATCCAAATATACGACCACAACACCCCCACAAGGTGATGAAAAATGTCATTAACAAAATGTTGGAATACTGCTGGAGCAGTAGTCAGACCAAAAGGCATGACCAGGTTTTCATAATGTCCCTCCGGCGTGTTAAACGCCGTTTTCCACTCATCCCCCTCTTTTATCCTAATAAGATTATACGCCCCCCTGAGATCCAATTTAGAGAACCATTTGGCGCCAACAATTTGATTGAAGAGATCAGGAATAAGAGGGAGTGGATACGGATCTCGAACAGTAATCCGATTAAGTTTGCGGAAATCCAAGCAAGGGCGTAGGCCTCCATCTTTTTTCTTCACAAAGAAGAACCCCGCGGCCACAGGGGAAGATGAAGGTCTAATATGCCCTTTGGCCAGACTTTCAGAAATATAATCTTTCATAGCCTGTCTTTCAGGACCAGAAAGATTATACAACCTAGCTTTAGGCAACTTAGCATCAGGAAGTAGATTAATAGAGCAGTCATACACGCGATGAGGAGGCAACTCCCGACACCCCTCCTCAGAGAAAACATCCCCAAAATCCTCCAAAAAAGGAGGCAATTTACTAGGCACGACCGCACTGATGACTGTGTTCATGCAGTTGCTTTTGCAAAACTCACCCCATTGGCTTATCTCTCTGGACTGCCAATTAATCACAGGGTTATGTTTAACCAGCCAAGGAAGTCCCAACACAATGGGAGTAGGTAGACCCTCCAACACATAACAAGATAATTGTTCCCTATGTATTGCCCCTACCCGAAGGTCAATGTTATGAACCTCATGAACAAAGCTACCTTGGCCGAGAGGCCTGGCGTCAATGGAGAAAATAGGGATCGGTTTGACCAATACTCTCAGATGCATACCTTGAGCCTGAGCAAACTGAGCGTCAACCAGATTAGCCCCTGAACCACTATCCAGAAGAACAGACAATCTCTTCACTCTAGTACCAACCACCACCTCCACTGGTACAAGTAACTGAGAAGAACCGGCGGATGAAATACATACTCCCAGGTTGTCGTCCACCACATAACCTGGGATTAGCAGTTTTCCGGCGACTTTTTACTTAACAAGACACGGGATGGACATTCTCCAACAAAATGTCCCTCTTTCCCGCAGAAAAAACACCTTCTAGTCCTGCGGCGTGCCGCCAATCCCCTACTACGAAAAGATGTCCCTCCCAACTGCATAGGCTCATCCAAACAGACAAGGGGAACCTCAACATAAGGGACTTTAGTAGTAGGTGGAGAAACAACAGGGAGTGGAGTTACCTCACCCCTCTCCCGAAGCCGTCTATCAGTACGGATAGCTAGGGCCATAGCAGCCTCCAGAGAAGGAGGAGACTCATACTGAGCCAAAACGTCTTTTAATTTGTCAGAAAGCCCATGACAAAACTGGCTCCTAAGAGCTGGGTCATTCCACTGAGTATCCGTGGCCCATCTACGAAACTCAGAAGCAAATTCCTCCGCCGGACGATCTCCCTGCTGTAACTTACGTAATTTGGTCTCAGCAAGAGAGACCCGATCTGGGTCATCATATACCAATCCCAGAGCAGTAAAAAATTGATCTACAGACTGTAGAGCCGGGGATCCCGGAGGAAGGGAAAATGCCCAGGATTGAGGGTCCCCTTGAAGAAGTGAGATAACAATTCCCACTCTCTGCTCATCACTCCCTGATGATCGCGGCCGAAGCCGAAAATACAATTTACATGCCTCCCGGAAGGTAAAAAATTTGTCTCGCCCACCAGTGAACCTATCTGGAAGAGCTACTTTAGGTTCAACTCTGGTTTGCTCCAGGGGAGACAAAACTTTGGACTTAATGTCCGTCAGCTGCATGGATAATCCCTGCAACTGCAGAGCCAGCTGAGCTACTGGATCCATGGTAACTAGAGATAATTTTTTAAGGCCAGTGAAAATGTCACGCTGTCTAATGATATGAATACAATGTCAGTAAACTATTTATACAGGAACCACACTCTATACAACATATAGTTTAGCAACATCAGAATGTAAGTATAAAATAGATTTACCTGACACAATCTCTGCAGAACTTAGGGTTAATCTTGAGGACTTGATGTGCAGAAACGATATAGTTGAACTCAGGGTTAATCTTGAGGACTTGATGAGCTGTAACAGGAAAGAGGAGGACCGGGGTCTAACCTGACCCTACACTGGGGTCCTAACTAATCCCTTACCTTGGAGGTACTGATAATGGTTCAGAGGTCCAAGTCTCCAGCCTAACCCTGTCTCCTGTCAGACCCTGAACCCTGTAATCAGTCCTAAGAAGGATCCTGATTACCACCAAAGGGATATGGGCTGATCTCAGCTAAATACACAGATTAGACATATAAGACAGACAGGATAGCACTCACTTGCATACACACTCAAACACCGAAGGAACATAAATGGTCTGGGAAATAAACTCTAAGTAAGTTGAGCTTAAAACAGCTAAGGAGCTCTCAACTTAAGTCTATACAGATTCATTCCTATCTGTGGTCTGCATGAAGGATTTCACTGGCAACTCCCAAAGCAGACAACCAGGAATTTAAAGGAAACCAATCAACAAATAATCAATTGCAGCCGGGAGAAACTGCACCCAGTCCCAGCACCGAGCACAGACAGAATTAACTCCCTAGCTGCCAAACACAAAGAAACAGCAACTCAGCTGTGAGAAGTCAAAATGTGCAACCGCGACGATCTTCGTGGCAATGCACACATGACAATGACCTACTCAGCTGTGTGCCTGTGGGATCTACCACTGCATCATCATTATCCTCTGTGTTATCACATTCCTCGCCCTTAGAGTTGCCCTTCTCCTCTTTCTCACCTGACAGCACAGTACAGTCCGCATGACCCCCAGATATCTGAGTCTCACCAGGATCACCTTCCCCCTCTGGGTTTTAACATCTGTTAACGAGGGTCAGGATTCTGCTCGGACCCTACTTTGTCCTGCCCTGTCTCCAAGCTAAAAAAATTTTGGGCATCGGTGCAGATTTCCTCCTCTTGACACTGTGAAGTTTTTGAGTACACTTCTGATGACCATGGCATAGAATGTGTGAACAGCTCTACAGACTCACCCATCTGTGGTTCCATACAGTTGGCTGGAGAGTTGGTACGTGGGGAGAAGCAATAGTAATTTGGGTGCCACCTCTGTGTACTGTACTGTGTGTGATTTTGAGGTGAGGGAAGAGGAGGAGAGGCCACTTGAAGCTACACTTGCCATCCACTCGAGCACATGCTCTTTCTTTGCCTCATCAACAAGGCATACCACTGTGCATCTGCCTAAGAAAGGCAGCAGAGTAGCATGTCCAGTAACAGAAGTTGTCAGCTGTCTTTGCATAGGACGTGACGTTGTTTGTTCACTATTGCTTTCACAAACATTACCACCTACTCCACGTACACCTTGAACACCAAGCCTAATCCCCCTTCCACCAAGGCTTCGCTTTTTCCCAGTCATGTTGCTCAGATAGTGTGGTAGGAGCACAGTATTAGCAGCAAAAAATTAAGATTTTAAACTGCACCAGCTCTGCAAACAGCTGAATTTCAGCGGCAGTAAAGGACAAAGTGAAATATGGAGTGCTGAATCGCATTAGTCACAGAAGAAAGAATTGTTTGAGTGTGGATGAGGCCTGTATGACAAAGAAGATATGCTCCAAACAATTCTAAAATTAGATCTCTCCTACTGTATCACGTTAGTAACAGAAGAATTTTTTTGGTGCCTGTGGATTAGACCTTTATAACAGACTAGATGCTACAAACAATTTGAAAGTGAGCTGTCCCCTACTGTACGACATTAATAACAGAAGAATTTTTGGGGGGCCTGTGGATCCGGCCTCTATTACAGACTAGATACTACAAACAATTTGAAAGTGAGATGTCCCTACTGTACGACATTAGTAACAGAAGAATTTTTTTTTTATAGTGTGGGTGACTCCGGTATAACCTAGAAGATATGCTCCAAACAATTTCAAATTCGGATTTAGCCTGATGTATGATGTTTGTAAAACCCCCAAAATGTTGTTTTTTTCTATGTGCAACAGCTCTGCACACACAAAATTTCACCACTAAAAAATTACAACGTGGGATATGGCGAGCTGTATCACGTTTGTGACAGAAAAAATTATAATTTTGATTAATGTGTGTTAGTTCTGCAGACAGCTTCATATCACCACCACAAAATGACAACGTGGGATATGGCAGGCTGTATCATGTTCAGCAACAGAAAAAAATACCATATATTTTTTTTAATGTGTGTTAGGTCTGTAGACAGCTTCTTATCACCGCCACAAAATTACAACGTGGAATTTGGCAGGCTGTATCATGTTCAGCAACAGAAAAAATTACCATACATATTTTTTTTACTGTGCGTTAGGTCTGTAGTCAGCTTCATATCACCGCCACAAAATTACAACCTGGAATGCGGAGGGCTGTATCACATTTACCAATAGAAGAAATTAATATATTTTTTTTATGTGCATGAGCTATGCACACTGTGGAATTTCACTGCCATTAAATAACAAGGTGAATTATGGCATGGTGAATCATGCTAGCAACTGTCCCCAAAAAATATTTCTTCATGCACAACAGATCAAATCACAGAACTATGTCACCACAGCACTAAATGACAAAGTGGGACATGGCGTGCTGTATCACATTTAGCTAATGAAAAAAAAAGATTTAGAACTCTATACTCATGCATGGAGTACAATAGAAGCAGTGCACAACACACTTGTATGACATGTTTTTTTTTGTCTGTGGACCTCAGTAATGGCAAAAAAAAATAGCTGGAAGGTCAATTTCAAAGCTACACAGGACACTACCTAGCTAAACTAATTGAGTAAGAAACAACTGCCAAGCTAACAAGCTAAAATCTAGCTGCCAACACTGCCTGCATCAGGAGCAGGCTCTCTGTGCTGTTACAGTGTCAAAATGGTGCTAAAACAAGATGTCTTCTCTTCATATGAAGCGGGACATGTGATTTCAGCAGGCAATGACACATGCCGTTGTGTCAGGACATTGTGGGTGTTTCCCGCACCCTAATTGGCTCGCCGCAATGTGCAAACATAAAGTTAGGAAAAAAATAAAAAAATTAGTTTACAAGAACGCCACACATCTGAGTTCTGCAGATCCCCTCCCCTCATCAAATACTTTTCCAACCCTCATGATACACCACCATTATCATTGCAAAAGTGCTGAAAATACTTTTGTGGCAACGCAAATATTTTCTCGCACTTTTTACCGAATGTTTCCGATTATAAAATTTTGCTTGTGTTTCCGATCACGAATCTGAATGTGCCATATTCGTACTGAATTTATGTTTGACGATCTTTTTTCTAACAAATTAGCCCATCACTACATATGGCACTGGTGTGTGGGGCTTTCGTGTGTGGCATATTGTGGAGGGCGTTTTGCAGGGGCAGATATAGTATCTGTGCAGCCGATGCAGCTGCACTGTGGCCTGGAGGTGGAGGGAGGCCCATGCAGGGCAGCTAATACTGAGGGCAATGTGGCCTGTTTCTCAGATCCCGAGGTTTCGGGGAGCCCATGGCCAGACTGCCCTCATGTACAGCAGACTGGGAGCGATGCCTGAAGCTTCGCTGCCTACAGGAGAAAATGGCAGCAGTGCGGAGCTGCAGGGACCCATCCTCTGCTTTCTGTCTGGTGCTTTTCTTCCTGACACATGCGCGCGTGGCTTGTGTACGTCAGCAAGCAGCGCGCAACTGTGTCATAGAGAGAAAGGTGCCAGCGATGATGATGCTGCGGGGGAACAGAGAGGTAAGTGGAGATAACACAGAGGTGTGGTTAGGGATACCAATGATGTGGTGGGTGAGAACAATGATGAGGATGGAGGAGTCCAGTGATGGGGCTGGTGGAGAGGATACTGAGTTGTGCTGGGGAGAGGACAGGTGTGTTGGGGAAAACAATAATGAAGGTGGGGACAACAATGAGGGTGGGTGAGAACAGTGATGGGGTGGTTGAGAGGACACTGAGGTGTGATGGGGAGATGACACAGGTGTGGTGTGTATGAACAATGATGGGTTGGTGGAGGGGACAATGAGGGGGTGGGGAAGAAGAATGATGGGGTGGGGGGAGAGGACACTGAGGTATGGTGGCGGAGAGGAAACAAAGTTGTGGTGGAGAAAGGACAGGTGTAGTGGGGGAGAACAATGATGGGGTGGTGAAGAGGGCAATGTACAGCTCTGGCAAAAATTAAGAGACCACTGCACAGTTTTATAAAAATCAGCTTCTCTACATGTCTGACAGCCATTCCTTTCCAGTGTCAGTTGAATTCCAACCAGAGTACACCTCATTCTACTTAATGTGCTTTTGATTAGGGGACCACCTGAACCAAATCTTATTTAACGAAGGAAAGTATAAAAAACACACTCCTGTTGTTTTCACAATCCTCTTGCAATAGGACAAACTGGATGGCAAAACAACTTCTAATAATATCCCAAAAGTAATAGGAATGAAAAAATAACTTTTAACCATGCCAAAGGAGTTGAAAAGAAAAGTCTTGAGTGAGGAAAAGTAGGGCTCAATTATGGCAGTCCATTACATTAAGGTCAAGCAGAAGACATTGGGGACAACAAAGCTACAGACCGGCAGAGGGTGAAAACGACTTTTAACTGAACGGGATTACCGTCATCTTATTCTAATGTCACTCAGCAACCACAGGTTGACATCAAGTGACCTACAAAAGGAATAGCAAATGGCAGCTGGGGTGAAGTACACGGCAAGAACAGTTCATAACAGTCTCTTAGAGGCAGGGATCAAGTCTAAAGCTAGAAAAAAGCCTTTCATCAATGAGAAGCAAAGGAAAGCCAGGCTGAAGTTTGCCAAAGACCATAAGGATTGGACCATAGAGGAGTGGAGTAAGGTAATCTTCTGTGATGAGTCTAATTTTCAGCTTTGCCCATCACCTAGTCGTCTAATGGTTAGACGGTGACCTGGAGAGGCATACAAGCCACAATGTCTAGCACCCACTGTGAAATTTGGTGGAGGATCGGTGATGATCTGGGGATGCTTCAGCAGGGCTGGAATTGAGCAGGTTAATCTTTGCAAAGGACGTATGAATCAAGGCAAGGTTATCCTGGAAAAACAGTTGATTCCTTCTGCTCAGGCAATGGTTTTTGCCACGCCACACAGCTAGGTCAATCAATGTGTGGATGAATTACCAAAACATCAAATCCCTGTCATGGCCAGCCCAATCTCCAGACCTGAACCCCATTGAAAACCTCAGTAATGTAATCAAGATTAAGATGAATAGTCACAAGCCATCAAACAAAGAAGAACTGCTTAAAGGGAGTCATGGGGACTCAGTCTTGCAGCACGGGTGTTTGTGGGAAATAGGCCGTCTGCCCTGCTGGTGCATTGGCGCGGTGGCGGTGGTCGCCGCATGGCTCCGCTCCGTTAGGGTTGGTCAGGACCCACTACGAGGTTTGCCGTGATGTGGCAGTGGGCTTCATACAGTCTGATCAGAATGTTAAACTAAGAACCTCATGTTCAGTTATATATATTTTTGCAGAGAGGCATTAGATCATTGTATGATTTTTGGAGGTGCTGTCCTTTCTCTCTTTTTTTGCATATCGCATGATCTGTTTTTTTTCCTTTGGATGTGCACTCCTCCCATTTGGCACAGGTGATTTTAATTAGCAGGAGACTGCATAGTAATGGGTCTAGCCCTTTTCTGCTCTCACTGAAGAGCTGGAAGAAGGTGAGTTTTAGTGCTCCTTTCATTTTTGGTGTGGGTGCTGTGTGGCGGCCATTGTTGCTGTGGCTTTGTGCTGGGGGGGCGGTGCCGTCTGGAGTCATGGGGACTCGGTCTTGCAGCACAGGTGCTGTGGGGCAACAGGTCGTCTGCCCTGCTGGTGCATTGGCGCGGTGGCGGTGGTCGCCGCACGGCTCCGCTCCTTTAGGGTTGGTCAGGACCAACTACGAGGTTTGCCGTGACGTGGCAGTGGGCTTCATACAGTCTGATCAGAATGTTAAACTAAGAACCTCATGTTCAGTTATATATATTTTTGCCAAGAGGCATTAGATCATTGTATGATTTTTGGAGGTGCTGTCCTTTCTCTCTTTTTTTGCATACTGCTTAAAGGGAACATGTCACCTAATTTTTCATATATAAGGTGCTGCCACCGCCATTAGGGGCTTATCTATAGCATTCTATAATGCTGTAGATAAGCCCCCGATGTAACCTGAAATATAAGAAAAACAAGTTAGATTATACTCACCAGGGAGCGGTCCGATTCGATGGGTGTCGCAGGTCTGGGTCCGGCGCCTTTCATCTTCATGCGATGACGTCCTTTTTCTTGCTTCTGTCGCGGCTCCGGTGCAGGCGTACTGCTCTGCCCTGTTGAGGGTAAAGTACTGCAGTGCACAGGCGCCGGGAAGTGTTAGAGAGGCCCGGCGCCTACGCACTGCAGTACTTTACTGCACCTTTACCCCACCTTATATACGAAAAATGAGGTGACAGGTTCCCTTTAAATTTTTGTACCAGGACTGGCATAAGGTCACCCAAAAGCAGTGTGAAAGACTGGTGGAAAGCATGCCAAGACGCATGAAAGCTGTGATTTAAAATCATGGTTATGCCACAAAATATTGATTTCTGAACTCTTCCTAAGTTAAAACATTAGTATTGTTGTTTCTAAATGATTATTAACTTGTTTTCCTAGCATTATTTGAGGTCTGCAAGCACTGTATTTTTTGTTATTTTGACCATTTCTCATTTTCTGAAAATAAATACAAAATTTATTGCTTGGAAATTCGGAGACATGTTGTCAATAGTTTATAGTATAAAAGAGCAATTTACATTTTACTCAGAAATATACCTATAAAGAGAAAAATCAGAGAAACTGAAAATTTTTCAGTGGTCTCTTAATTTTTGCCAGAGCTGTATGTGATGGGGGAGAACAATGATGAGGTTGGTGGAGAACAATGATGAGGGTGGTGGACAGGACACAGGTGTGGTGGTGGACAACAATGATGTGGTTGGGGAGAGGACTCGGAGGTGTGGTAGGGGAAGACAATGATGGGGTGGTAGAGAGGACAATGAGCAAGGTAGGTGAGAAGAATTATAGGGGTGGAAGAGAGGACAATTAGTAGGGTGGGTGAGAGGACAATAATGGATGTGCGGAAGAGGACAATGATGAATGTGGGGAGAGGACAATGATGGGGTGGAGGAGATGACAATGAAGGGGTGGGAGAGAGGGCAATGAGGGGGTGCTGGCAGCGGATTATTTAGGATACTCTCCAAGCATGTGACAACAGAGCTTCTTGCTGTTCTTGCTTCTTAGGTTGAATAACTGGTGTAACTTCAGGAATTTGAGAGATACAGAGTTTTCTTCAATCGCTACATCTCTGCTGATTGTTACTATGTTGGTTTCTGGGTGCAGTATTCTGTATCCCTTTTGATTTTCATTATAGCCCACCAGGACTCCTTGCTTTGCATGTGATACCCACTTGGAACGTTTTTCTTTGGGAACATACATAAATGTTTTGCTTTCAAAT
This sequence comes from Oophaga sylvatica, assembly GCA_033576555.1. Lineage (NCBI taxonomy): Eukaryota > Metazoa > Chordata > Amphibia > Anura > Dendrobatidae > Oophaga > Oophaga sylvatica. The sequence continues at coordinate 25,923 of JARQOD010002657.1, read as the reverse complement.
ATCTTGAGGTGCTTCAGGTTAGGCTTCTCGCAGTTCCATAGCTCATATGGAGTTTTATTTGTGGCTTTGCCTGGCACTATTTTGAAGCTAGAAAGCTGTCATGATGGCTTCTCCCCAATACGTTGTAGATAAATTAGCATCAAACAACATACTTCTTCCACTTTCACAGAGAATACGGTTCTTTCTCTCTGCAATGCCATTTTGTTCTGAGTTGTATGGAATGGTAGTCTGGAACACAATTCTATTCTTTTTCAAAATGGTTTGCACCTTACCACTTGTATATTCGGTTTCCATTATCTGCACGCAGGGCTTTTGGCATTCTTCCAAATTTGTTAAACACTACAGCAAAATATTCAAGTTTCTGTGGAACTTCATCCTTACTGTGAAGCAGGTAGGCGACTGTATATCTGGAGTAGTCATCAATAAATGTGAGAAAATATCTCTTCTTGCTAGAAGTTTGAACACTCATTGGACCACATACATCTGTATGTATCATATCCAATGGGTGTGCAGATCTAGTGGTGCTTATTTTAGGAAAGGATTTTCTGGACAGTTTCCCTTTATGACAGCTAGTGCACTTCATCATTTTACTCCACTAGTTGATTTCAATACGATTTGCAAGTTGAGCTAGCTTCCTTACTGCTTCTGGATCTCTGTGCCCAAGATTCTGTGCCATACATGGATACAGTTTTTTATGCAGCTCTTGTCTAGCACTGTACACTCTTTCTTTGCATTTTATCTGATAAAGTTCATCTTGGATTTTTCCTTCTGCAAGAGTTGACCCTTCTTTGAGATGATGCAGCTGTTTTCTTTAAAATTAACTACATTCCCCTTTTGCGTGAGCTTCTTTACTGACAGAAGATTGCTTCAAGGCTGGGGACATAGAGAACATCCTTTATTGGGATCTTTCTGCTTTGTGCTGAGGAAACTGGACAGTGGAGGGAGCTGTCTCCTACTCCTTCTGAAGTCATATAGTGACCATTAGCTAAGATGACCTTTTCTGACTTGCTTTCATTAAGGTCAGTGAAGAAATCCTTGCTATTTGTCATATGACTGCTTGCACCAGAACTATACACCATATATGCTTTGCAGATGGGTTTGTACTGGCATTAAATGCAGCTTCAGCACATGCAGAGTCTTCCTTTACAGCTGTTTTAAACCCTTTGATGACTGTTCTGCTTTTTAAGCTGACTCATTCTTGCATTCTAAATTCTGCAGTCTGCTTTAAGGTGGCCGGACTTTTTACAGTCAAAACATTCACACTTTCTCTTAGATTGCTCTTTTTTTAGGGAAATCCTGTGTCTTTAATGATGTTTCTGCTCCGGATTCATTACTGCTGCTTACATGCTGCGTTTTTTTCTTGAATTCATCCACAAGTTTGCCTTTAACATACTCTAGTGTCACCTCATCATCTGGCCATGCATCTAGTGCAGTCACGGTGTGTCATAACTCTTTGGAAGACCACTTAACAGAAGTGCAGCAAAATGAAAATCTTTCATTTCTTCTCCAATACCCGAGTCGCTCTACAATCTATAGGATATTTCTTATATAGTCCTGCATATTCTGTCCATCACTTAGCTTAGACTGATATAGCTTTCTCATGAGGTAAAGCTTATTGCTGAGATTTGATCTTTCATGCACTTTCTGTAACTCATCCCACACCTCCTTTGCAGTTGCACACTTGCATATTTTTGTAAGGGGTTACAAAGTACTACAGTTCCCTTGCTAATCCCTTTAGGCACTCCCGTGTTAAGATACGTGTGGTTTATTAATAGTGTGTCTTATTGTGTATTTCTGATACTTCACTCCCTTCCCTAATGCAAATAGGCTATTTGTCTGCATTATATCTAGCACCATTTAGTATACAGTTTAATAGGGAAAGCGCAGTACTTTAGTTAGGCCACTAGATGGAGGCATTCTGGTATACCTACCACTAGATGGGAGTTTACATAGTACTGTATATAGTTAAATATAGAAGGGGCACGGTGTGTAAGGCAGGAAGGTTTTCCTGATAGTGTTTAGTAGGGGCCCTAAGTGCCCGTTGAGCTCACGAGGGCTTGATAGCCCTACGCAAAACACCGTGTCATGCAACGTTACACTAAGCGTAAAGGCCCAGCCATCTGTGATCTGGGTGAAACATCAGTAGTGGAAGCAGTGCAGCAGTGCTAGCGGTGCAGTATAAGTGGGACTGCAGTTGCTAACAAGAAAGACTAAGCAGAAAGGCAGGTCACTCCAAAATATGGCAGCTTATGGCATGGGCTGATGCCATCAGAACCAGGGCAAAACGGCTGGGGGAACTCCCAAACAACGTAAACTTGGCCAGGGAGGACGCTGAGAACCAAACAGGACAGTTCATTCTGGAAGCGGGCTTAGTACAAGGAACAGAGATAGAGGTTGTGCTGCGAAATCTGATGTTTATACTGTAAAGAAAATGGATGTGCTGCATACAGGAACAAGTAAAGTTTTGTTAACGTTGAATTGGACTGTGTCTCCCTTTGTGCGGTGCCATCAAAAAAGAGGCCTATGATACATCGAGTGGACTCAGACAGCACAGAGACCCAAGACTCAGGTACGCAGAAGAGTAGACATCGTATGCATGTGAAGGGGGGCCAGGGTATGCTGCAGGGCTGCTCTCGGCTATGACTACCGCCCTCGCCCACCCTAACATATGCACAATCTGATTATCATCTACACTGAGGGAGATCGTGCTTTGTGCTTTCTGATCCTTTTCTAGCCAATCAACTGGTAATGAATTAGGCACTTGTTCCTGAGTATATTTCCATGTACCTTCTTTTATGAGCAGCATATTCACCTTGAATTTCCAGGACTGGCAGTTCTGGTTAGTGGGCTTGGCACTGAGAACTTGACAGGATTGCTGCTAGTGGACATCTCTGTTGCTCTGTGCTGCTTTTGCACTGGGCTTCTGTTGCTGTATTACTATGGAGTTCTCTGTCACTCTGGCCCATAACTTGTTGGCAGTGGATTATTCCGGATACTCTCCAAGCGTGTGACAACAGAGCTTCTTTATTCAGGAACAAACAGGAACAATATATGATAACCTTAGTAGATCAGGAAATAAATCATTTGTGTGTCTCTCTGTGCAGCATCTACAGCAAGCTGCTTCTCTCATACACAGACACAGGAAAACAGGAAAATACAGTCACATGCTCTTCTGTGTGAGCCTCTAGGAGTTTTTTTTTCACTTTATAAACAGCATACAAATCTAGCAACTAAACACTCATAGACAGGAATGGAGTTGTTGCACCAAACATATTCCAACAGGGGGGAATTTTGATGAGAATAAAGCTGGCTTATAATGGACAGATAAACAGGGGGAGGGGGAGGAGAACATTAGACATTATGAAAAATTAATTGGGTGGTGGAGGAGGGTGCTAAGCCCCTGATAGCATCCTCCCCATCTCACAATTTATTATGACTTCAAATTTATTGGGGAGTGAGAGAGGAGGGGTAAGGTGCATAGGACACTTTATAAGAATTGAAAGGTGGGAGAAGGCACTGTCAGAGACTTATAATGAATTGGAAGGTGGTGGAGGATGCTCAGTACCAGATAATGTCTTCTACCACCTCAAATTCATTATGATGCATCAAGTACTTAAAGTAAATGGGGGCGAGAGGAGACACAGGACAGGGACTAAGGCTATGTGCACATGTTTTGTATTCTACTGCATATTCTAATGTGGTGGGCAGGAAGAACGCTGTGTAAAATACATTTATTTTTAAAAACTTTTGTTACGTATTTTCCCCTTCTCATTAGTATGGGTAAAAAAAGCTGCAAGAATTGACATTATGCAGATTTTAATCTGCTGCAAATCTGCAAGGAAAATATAACAACGTGTGCATGAGACTTCAGGATCTCATTCACTTTGCTTGTACTGTAAAAACTTGCACATTTTCCGTGTGCACATATACTTACAGTTAATTAGGGAGAGTCACAGACTGAAAAATTTATATTTTTTATATTTTTGGGGCCGAGATTAAGTTAAGGGGGGGGCACGTGCTGTTAAATTTATATTTTGTTGGTGTGTGGCTAACAGTTTTTAATAGTGGGGTACGTTTTTGTATTGGGGGGGGAGAACATAATTTTATACTATATAGTCCCTTTTTTTTTTCAGGGCTTAGGATCTGGTGACAAGACGAGGGGGCTTTCTTTGGGAAGTCACGGGGCTGTGACCGACTCGGGCCCCGGCTGTGCTGTAAAAGGGGAAATGTATAGGGTTTTTAACAAGACCCCCTGTGGTGTTCGAACGAGGCCCAAAAACGCTGCCAAATGACCGGGGGCTGATGGTGATGCGCTGGGGGTTTTTTTGCCCCCCACAGGTGGTTTTGGGCCCCCGGGGTACCGTTCTGTTTTGTCGGGTTCGTGTCCTTTTGGGGGACAGGTTTAGGGCGCAAGATTTTTGGAGAAAAAAGGCTGTATTTTTTTTTTCCTTTTTTGGGGGTTGATAGAAACCCCGGGGCCGGTAACGATCATGTGGAGAGGGGAAAACCTGGCCCCAGTTTTGGATACCCTGGCCAGGAAGGTGGGAGCCCTTTTCTGCGCGTCCTTTATTTTCTCCTCGCTCCTAACGTCCCCCCTGTATTTTCTCTCTCTTTTTTTTTTAAAAAAACAAACGTTGGTCCAGGCTCTGTATGCTCGGCCCCACCGGGTATTGATCGGGCCAGGGCCTGCAGTTCCCCCCCCTGGATTTGTTCCGGGATTCGCCCCCGCGCAACCACGGACCGGTTCGTCCCTAGCGTCATTATGGGGCGTTTTTTAAACCTACCCCCAGGTTCGTTGTTTTCCCCCTACTGAATGGTAAGGGTGACCCCTCCTTGCTTCCAGGATGACATTCCCCCGTGGGGAGGCAATGTCACTGTGGCAAAAACCCCGGGGGGTGCCACTTCCCCCCCTAGTAAATTCAGTCTCCCAGGCTGGGAAAATAAACCCTTTAAAAGGGGGAAAAATGATAACTTTTTAAAAATTTTTCAAAAATAAAAATTAAAAAAACCCAAAAGTTCAAAAATAGCCCTGGTGACGTTGTTTTTTTTTTGTCCATTACTGAGCCGGGGGAAAATGTAAAAAATATTGTCCGGCCACAACGGTCCAGTGCCCCCAAACGTCCTTAAATCAAATAAATAGGATTGCTCAAAATTTTTTCGTTCTCTTTTGGACATATGCTTGAGGTTAAAGTACTTAATTACTTTTTAAACGTCTATTCTGGGAACTTATGGGTTTGCCCGGGTACTAAGGTTTTTTCCTTTTATAGCACTGGTACGGTTAGTTGTTTTTATTGCCGGGTTTAGTGTGACTTACGACCCGGGTATCCCCGATTTTTTAAAACCCCTGATGCTCAGTGGGCTTTACAGATTCCCCTTGGCGGGGGGGGTTCCTTCTCCGTGCGGGGGGGGGAATTGTGCTTGAGCCCGGGGTCTTCAGCTGGTCTTTGTGCATCTCTTTCGGCACATAGCTGTAAAAAATTTAAAAATGAGCACGACTTGGCCTTTCACTTGCCAAATTTGGAAAAGGGGAAATCCCAATACTGTTGATCTTTTCCCCCCCTCTTCCAATGGTGATTAAGTCTTGGTTTCATTTTTTCCTTTAGTTGGTAGGGCATGATTCCTTTACACTCCGTGAGGTTTTCCCCCCTTTTTATGATAGGCCACCCTTGGTGTTTTCAAAATTGGGAAAAAGGGGTTGGCTCCCCTCCCAGGTCATCAGTTTTTGAACTTGTCTCTTCCCTTTTTAGTACCCTTCCCAGGTAAAGGGAACTGCGGGGGTGTTATTATAATTTTTTTCCTGCTCGTCTTCCCGTGACAAACTTTTCTCTGCACTTCTTGACCCTTGTGATATGTTGCTGCCCCTTCGACCCAGTCTCCTTCTGGTGATTTCGTCTGGGGGTTTTAAAACTCCCATGTAAAGTCAATGGGTAATTTGAGGTCTTGCCTCTCAGGTAGGGGGTGTACTTAATTTTCCCCCCGGTGGGTTTTTTAAAATTACCAATCCGGGAAATTCTTGGCCACAGGCTAGCTCTTCCGGGGGGGGTCTTTAAATGGTTTTATACATGGGTTATTTTCTGTAACCCGTTGTTGGGGGGTGAACAGCATGGTTTTATTTTTTGCCCGTACAGGTTACAGAACCCTGGAACACTTTGCATCAAAGGTGGGCTTGGGGCCCGTAAGATATTCAGGGAAAACCCTGCGGGTGACAAAATTTTTTGTTGAAATGTTTGGCTGCCGTTTCGCCATTATCCTTACTGGAACTATCCGAAGGGAGTAGGGTCTATATGGGAAGGCGTACATTACCCCCACCGGTTGGGGCCAGCTTCATGTGGTCCAAGCGGTTTTTTGGGGACATGGGGAAAAAGGGGCCCTCTGCTATCACGGTCTTTCCGTGTAGGTTGCATGGACCACTTTCTCAACACCATTTCTCTTTGCTTTCTCATACCAACCCAGTAGAATCGTCTGTGCGGATTCCAAACTTCTTCCCCGGGAGTGTCCTGCTATCGTGGTATTTTTAAGACCATTGGGGCATCCCTTTTGGGATCCCCTGCAGAAAATTTTTGTGGGTTCTTTTTGACGTTTTTCCGACCCCCGCTTCCCCTTTTTAGATGAACAGTTTCCCTTCCCTTCCACAATGTTGGGTCTTTTGGGGGAGATTTGGACCAGGGTGTGAATCATTTTTTGCTGCAATTCCTTTAAGGCGATGCGGATGCTCCCCTGCTTTTGCCCACCCTTTTGTTGGGAAAGGGGGAATCGTGCTCTGCACGGCATAGGCTTGCCCCTTTTGCAGTGGGAGCAGGGCCCTTGGGGCGGGGGGAAGGGTGGAAATCGATTTCTTCGAGTTCCCCTGGCTTCTCCCCAGAAATTTTTGGGCCCCCTGGACAGCACTGAGCACTCAGTTTTAGCGTTTTTATGCCCCGGTTTTTTGGGGGTAAATTGAGTTGGACGCGGCCACCACGCTGCTCCAACGCACTATTTTCCGTTTCAAGGTGGGTCAGCGGTTATCATCTGTATAAATGGAAAAACTTTGCAAAACCCGGGTAGTGCTTAAGCGCTCTGTTTGCCAATTTTTGGAAAAAATCATTTAAGGAACTATTTTGTTAGGGTTCCTTTCCGTGGGACAAGCTATCTCGTCTAGGCAATCACCTCTTTTCCTTGCTGTCCCCGGGCGACTGTCCAATCCCGTTGTGGGCCCCCTATGAGTAAAAAGGGTTGGCCATAGTTGGGGTGGCTAGGCTTCGTCCCCAAGAGCCATTTTAACCCAGTGAAGGATTCTAGACTTTTTTACTCCCTCGAACGGGGGACTCGGACTTTGGGGCCCTTTGGGGAGGGGCCCATTAAGGGTCCTGCAGGGTGCGTATTTTGTGAACCCCCCTTTTTGAATCTTTGTAGTAACCTCCCCCGGGGCTGCACATTCCCCTTTATAGTGGAGGGTTTGGGGGCCCTTTTCCCCCAAATAAAATTTTTGGGTCTGGTGCCACCCTTCCGCTTACCCGGCCTGGTACGCATTTGGGGGTTTAAAAAGGTGGAAAGGGGAAGGTTTTTCTTTTTGGCCAAAAACCGGATAGCCCGAACCCTTGGCTGGTGTCCCGGTGGTTTTCCCCCTTTTTGAGTAGCATGACATCATCCAGGTAAAAAAAAGGGGTTTAATTTTTTTTTGTCTGGCAGTATTCCATTAAACGGGGAACATTCCGTGCTTTTTGGCCCCCATGGCATGCTTTGAACTCGCAGAACCCCCCTTGGTGTATAAGCGTTTATTGTCTGTTTTTCCCCGGGAACCTCCCCAAAACCCCGGTGAGTTTAAAGTGGTAAATAGTTAGAACCAGTGCAGTAATGATTCTAAAAATTTGGGAACGGTAGGGGCCTTTGTGTAAGGGGTTAAACTGCCTGTAGCAACCAACCCGTTTTTCCTTTTTACTTCTAATGAGGTAACAAGCTGCCAGGGGTACAATTTTTTCCTTTTTCCCCCCTCCTTTATCTCCTGTAACTACCGGGGCTTGATAGTAGCGGGGGCAAGGCCGGTTTTCCCCTTTTTTAAGGGGGGGGGTGATCTCGGGGGGTAGGTGTTGTCCCCTTTTCCTGCCCAAAAATTAGGGGTGTTTGCTAAAGACACGCCATATTCTGAACCCGGGGGAAACCCATGTTTTGAGGAAGGGGGGGGAGTCGTTATGTGTATTTTGACCCAACCCTCCAGTGCCCCTCAGACCATTGTCTTCACCCGGGGGTGGAAGCAAGGGTTCATGGGCCCTTTATTTTTTATTATGACATGAAAAGTTTTGAAGGGGGGGATCCGGGGGAAATAACCTCTTTTCCCAAAATTCGGTGCGTATGGTATCTCCCTTGGGGACTAGGCTACCCCTGGGTGTCGGGGGGTGGTTTTACTATCAGAGTACATTTGGAATTTGACCCTAGGCCTATTGCTGCCCCACAAAATCAACATTTACTCTAGGGGGATTGCAAGGGGGTCACTAACTCACACTGTCCATTTCCCCAGCAGTCAATTTTTGTTCTGCATAGGGCTCTGATTTCCTTTTGCGGACCCCCCTGTGACTGGGAAATGGGGGCCGGCTACCGTTTTAACAAAAATATTTCTCCAAGACAATTTCTTTAATTGGTGCCTAGAGTAATCATAGGATGGTTTTTTTCTGTCAATATCAACTATAAAAAACCCTTGCGACTGCAATTTTCTCGCCAACCTTTTAGGTCCCTCTTTATACCCCCCCCGAGGAAGGGTGCCATTGCTAGCAAAGTGTTAAAGTGTTAATGGGCCCCGAGAAATGTTGAGTCAGCCAAACTTTTTAAAAAAAATAATGGCTTTTTGTCACCGGGGGCCGTATCCAATAGAGCGTTATTGGGGCCTTTTAACACAAAGGGCAGGACCGCGTCCTCCCATACTTGATCGCCCCTTTGGGGGCCCCCGGCGTCTTACTCGGGGGGTTGGCCCCCCTGCCCCCGGAGTTGCTTGTTTAAATTACGAATTTGCGATGTGCCCCGCCTTGTTGCGCGTCGATAGAGGGCCTTCGCCCCGGGGCGTGCGTTTTTTTCTCTCCCTTGGTCGGGGGAACTTTTTAAAACCCTTGCCATGGACTGGGGCCACTAAATCTTCTTTTTTGGGGGGCACTTTTGGCCATGTTTTTGGGTTTTGTGAACCCCTTTTTTGGCAGTCCGGGACCTGGGTCGTGGCCGCAAGGAGTCATTATTAGAGGCATGGCCCTTTCCCGGGTGCCGGGAAAAGGACCCCCCCCCCCCGGTTGTGGTAGGGGGCGTGGGGGGGGGCGTGCCATTGGGTTGGTTCTTGCGACCCGGGGGGGCCGGTCTTTAAATGTGCGAAGTCCGGGCGGGGGTTTTCAGGGCCTTTTTGCGTTTTTTCCGTGATGGTAGAAGGGCCCTCAGTAAACTGCTCAGTTTGGAATTGTCCCCGTTTCCCACTGTCGGGGTCTCCCCTTTTTTAAGGCGCAGCGCTTTGAGGTTTGGGCATAGTCCCTACACTTCCGCCCCTTGTTTGCATCCTTAAATTTTTATTTTAATCTCCCGCTGTGTGGGGTCCAAATATCCTTCAGCCGGGCCAGGATTTCCTAAAGTTTTTTGCGGTGTCCCGGCAGGACTTACCTCCCTCGGGGCCCCCCGGGTTAGGGCCAAAAAGGGATGCTGACTTTTTGTTTTGACGGGGGGGAAAATATAAAACATGCAGTTCTACTTAAAGCGCTAGGTGTACGATCCCCTGGTACTGGAGCAGGCCCCCTGTTTACATGGCATGGTAAAGGATTCGTGGGGGGAACGTGAAAACGCCTGTTCCGCAGGGGGATGGATTACCCCCCAGGGTTTTCCAAGTGGGGGCCCCCTCTTTCTGCAGCCGTGTGGCGCAGTATTCAGGGATTATACAGTTAAATAAAGTCTATGGCCCGTACCCGAATACGGGTGATCCTGTTCGTGACGCCCGTGACACACCCCCGGGGGCCTGGGGTACCAGAACGGTTGGCGTTTTTGGGTCAATCACAGGGCCTTATCGACTCCGTGGCCCTGGCTGTAGAAAATGGGGAAAATTCAGGGGGTTTAGTGACGTTCCGTGGTGTTCGGCAAAAAGGGCGACGCTGCTAAAAAGACCCTGGGGCTGAGGGAGCAGCTGGGGGTTTCTCCCCCCAGGTGGAGCGGGGCCCCGGGGGGTATCGGTTTGTTTTTTAGGCTTCGTTTTACCTTGGGGGGCAGGACTCAGGGTAGAGTTCCCGGGGGGAAAAGAACTGTAGTTTTCTTTCCTTTACTTGATAGTTATGCACAGACCCGGGGGTGGTAAAAAAATCGTGTGGGGGGCCGGCAGCCGGAAGCAATTTTGGAAAACCGGGGCCGGAAGGTACGGAGCCCTTCCTTTGTGCTGTCCCCCTTTTTTCCTCGTGCCTAACAGCCCCCTTGCTGCTAATGTCTCTCTCTTTTTTTTTAAAACAAACCGTTGCCCATGGCAGGCAGCCCCGACATCCCGGGGGCCCTCCTTTGTGCGGTCCGGTTCAGGGGTTTTTGCTTTCCAGGTTTAGATCGGCCGGGACCGAATCCCTGCCCCCCGGATTTAGCGTGGGCTTTTGCCGTGCACCCGGACTCCCCGGGTCAGGGGCCCAGCGTCAGCTTGGGGCGGTTTAATCTGCTCCAGTCCCCCGGTTTGCTCACTTCTCTCCTACTGAAAATGGAAGGGGGGCCCCCCTTCTTCCGGCATGACATTCCTCCTGTTGGGGGTAATGCACTGTGCCCCAACCGGACTCCGGATGCCCAACCCCCATTAAAAAAAATTCCCCATGTGAAATTTAATAAAGACAGAGTAAAGTACTTTAAATTGAAACAAACCACAGGCTCCTTTTTTTAAAAAAAAAATTTCCACCCCTTTTCCTTTTACGGTAAAAAAAAAATAAAAACACCTATTCCCATTTTTTGCCCCTAATAAAATTTGTTTAAAAAAAGAGATTCGCTACTCTCGATGCATGTGAGGGGTGGCATGATTTGGCTGCCACCTGCATTAGAAGACACTGAGCTACAAGCTGAGAGCGGCTTCATGACCTGCAGTGATGTAATTGAGGTTTCCACAGGGCACAAGCTGCGGGGTTCCCGGTCGTTCAGTGTGAGCCGCCCTTTAAATTGGATTTAAAAGTGATGTACTCGGTCACTGAAGCTGTGCTCTCACACTAGTCAGTGTTCCTGGATGCCTGGTGAGGGTGTCTGCCACCACTCGCCTGCTCCGATGTTGCAGAGTCGGGGGTTTTTGTCAGACAAAGGACTATCAGCGGACAGGTGAGGAAAAAGGTGTTTTTATTATTTTTTTTTTACAGTGATAAATGAGTAAAAGAAGGTGGGGAGTGTTATTTCAATTAAAAGGGGTCTGTGTTTTTTTTTCAATTAAAGGACTTTTTTTGTTGTTTTTTTCTATGCTATGGATTAGTAATGGGGGACTTTTTTAAACCTTCCCTTTCCCCTGAGTTTGTGTTAGCGACCATAAACATGACACAACGTACGCGTTTTTACCTTCACCACACCAAAACGGGGGGGAAATCAGAGGTTAAGTGCCGATTTGGGGTCTTAGGGTTTGCCATTCTGGGGAGCTGGAACTGAATTCTATTGGAAGTGGGCCAATATCCTGGCCCTTCCCGGCTATTATATCAGCCCAAGTGCCCCCTTTAACTTTTTCGGGGTTGAATTTTCAAGGTCCCCTGTCTTTTTTCTGGGGTTCTTATAAAAAAAACCGTAATAACTTGGGGAACCTTTTGTATTTCCCCTTTTTTTGATTATAACATTTGCTTGCATAACTTTCCCTTTGCAGGTTTTAAATTACGAGGACCCCACCATTTTTTTATTATTTATACCGATGCACAGTGGCTGCTGAATAAAATCCCTCAGATCTCTGGTACACGATCTCAGGGAGACAATGATGAGGCTTTTTCCGGCGCGGAAAAGTGCATAATGAGCGGGGCAAATCACAGTAGTTGCCACGTAGAATGGAAGCACGTTGTGGTTTTTCACTACGGTATTTTCAGGACTTGTAATAGGAAAAGACAAATGGTCTTCACTTGCGTAGGATAAACCATATTTTTAGTTTTGTGCAATGCTTTAGGTTTTTTTTCCCCATCCTCTTGCAAAGCTTGAGCTAGGATTTTTTTATTACCTAGATTGCTTCTGCATTCCTTTTTTGGTTTTTAAAAGGGGGTAAGTGGTCACTTTGTTTGGGTTTATATCAATAATTTGACAGTGGCAAAGTATTATGGGGGAAACTGCCCAGCCAGCCAAGGTGAGCGCCCCTTTTTTTGGTGATGAATTTTTCCCATTTTTTTAAAAGGCAGCGGGATCTTTGGCGATTTTTCGTTAAAGAGAATCCAAATTGTTTGGATTTGCGAAGCCCCCCAATTTTTAAAAAAATTTAAACAAATCATTTTGTATTGAATCAAATTTCTCCTTACACTTTTTTTACTCCCCAGTATGTACACTGTGAAAAAAAAGGTAAAGGTTTATTGTAAATTTTGCACAATTATATTAACCCTTGTTGCCCCAGAAGCAGTTCCCCATCTAAAGCGTTTTGAAATTTTTCATACTTAGTGCAGGTGTAAATGCTCAGACCAGCGCCCCAACCCCAAAAAAATTTAGGAATAGATAACATTTACAGGTGCAAACCGTTTGCGGAATTTTCTAATGATGTCTTTTTGCTTACTTAGAATTTCGCTTCCTTCACTGTAAGGGACTAATAAAAGCACACTGTGACTGTTTTATTTAGGCTTTTAAAGGATAAATTTTTTAAATTTAACTAAAAATAAAAAAACCCAAAAATTTAACATTAAAAGCGGAATTTGTTTAGAACCAAAGCTAATACATGATTTTTATGTGCCTGCTGCCTTTGATGAAGACTTTGTAAGGTTATAAAGGTGTCGTTTAATGACATCCAGTAGGTCACCACTCAAAAAACTACGCACAAACTTTGGAAAAAAATCATAAAAAAGCATATAAAATTCGTATGAGACAACCCAAAATACACACTATTAAATACAAAATTAAAATAACAGATAAAAATTTTAGAATGGGGAAAAATTTTCTTCTTTTCCTTTAAAATTGTAAATTTAATTTGGACATAATATTTTTCCCGTTATCAATGTAAAATTTTTTAATTTTGTTGCCCTTTTTTTTTTTTTGAATTGTTTCTGTTTTTTCCCCATGCTTTTCCCAACCAATTTACCATTTTGGCTGGGGAAAGTTACAAGGAAAAATGCTTGGCCCAAGTCGGGAAGGGTTAATTTTAAATTTAGGAAGGGGGGAGTAGCTATTATAAAAGATGCTGGATAAGGTACTTGAGCTCTACATCAGTACAATAAAGCAGACATGATATTAAATCAATTTTTTGATTGGATTGCCAAGAAAGACAGCTCTTTTGCCGTTCCTTTTTGGGGGGAAAATTTTGGCGTGCTATTTGTGATTGCTTCCTTCGTGTTTTTTTCCTTAGAAAAGCCCAAAAGTGGCTGTCTCATCTGTTTCCCTGTTATTCCCCTTTAACTTCTTCCCCTTTTGGATACAGAATTTTTCCAATGCCGTAGTAATGTCTCTTTTTAAACCCTATTTTTTTGTCATGTTTATTAAAGTGCTGGAGAGAAAAATTGGTGAAAAAGGGGTTCATTAACATTTTAAACCCCCAATTCCCATAAACTGTGATTTATCCTTCCCCAATTTCCTTTTTCAGTGGATACTAAACACGTTTTCCAAATGCAAAATTTGAACTAGGATTGCTTTATTATTTTTTTTTTGATTTTTCTATTGTTTATCACTGCAAAAAAACTGGTCCCTAACACCAATAATTAATTTTAAGCAATAATATTGAGGAAAAAAACTACCTGAAAAAAAATTGATCTTTTTAAGACACAAAGAAAACTCTTTTCCCAAAAGGGAAAATAATTTAAAAAAGTGTTAAACTGATTTTTTAAGTTGGCACAAAACAAGGAGTTTTTAAACCCCTTTAAAAAAAATGGATTATAAAAGGCAGAACAAGCACTTTTTGCCCGGGTCACGGAGTTCTGCATTAAGTGTCAGTTGGGCATTATTTTTTTAATTGCACAAAAAAAGGGAAAATCAAACTACCCCCGAAGCTACAGCATTATCAGGTTCAAAAAGCAACTGTTGGGGGCAAAAAAAAAAATGATAGAGTTTGTTTTTTTTTCATTTTTTTTAACTCTATAATTGATCCTTCACTTTTAAAGGTGCCTACTTGAATATTCTGTAATGTCCTTTTGGGCAATTGTTGAGAAGAACAAAAAGCACATTATAGCAATCCTGAGGATCAAAATATATAGTAATTATGATTTTTCTTATATGGTTTGTCTTCTTTATGGTACGGGGCATGGGGGTAGCTTACTTTAAAATTTAGACAGAATGAACTGCAAGGGGGAAAAACATGATTCAAGGGTATCCAACAAACAATATCGCTAAGGGTCGCTAAAAAACGTCATTTTTTAGCGATCCCTTAGCGATGTTTTTCAGTGCGGCAGCTTCCAGGACGAGTTTCCCCGCTGTGTCTCGCTCGTCGGGGGAAATTTTCCCGGGCCCCCTATTTTCCCCTGGCGTCCCGGGAAGTAATTCGCTGTGTGGCCCTTTTTTACGTTTTTGGGTATTTTTTACCCTAAAGTCTTTAAGAAAATCGTAGCGGGATAGGTGTTAACATATCAAAAAAAGTCCCCCCTTTTTTCATATAGAAAAAATCCCGCTAGCATCGCATTGTAGAAAAGAACGAGATCGCTAGCGGGGGATAGCTTTTTGTGGGGGTACCTTCAGTCCAACGAGACGGCAATTTTTTTACGTAAGAATAGTGAGACGTAAATTTTTCCCCCCCCCGCATGTTGAATGTCTGTTCTAGAGGGGGATGCGTTCTTGAAAAATAAATATTGTGGGGAAATGAAAATGTACTCTAATCTAAACCGCCCATTCCTTTGTAACGTTTTTTAGTGATGCGCATTTTCTTTAGGCCTATGTGGGGAAAAAAAGAAAGATTTTTAAATTTTGGTTAGCTCTTTTGCTGGAGGAAAAAGGGATGCCCCACAAAAAATTCGCTAACGGACGTTTTAAAAAATCAATTTAGCATCCCTTAGCGATGTTTTTTGTGCGGGGCCCCCGGCCCAGCTTCCTGCTGTGACCCGCTCGTCGCGGGAAATTTTTTTGGCCCCCCATTTCACGTGGCGTCCCGCTGGAAAAATTTAATCGTGTTTTGGAAAATTTTTCTTAGGTTTGCGGGCTTTTGACCGCTAAAGTCTTTTAAAAGATCGAAACGGCGTTTGCGTCGTTTAATAACCAAAATGGCCGCATTTAGCGATATAGAAACAATCCCGTAGCGACGCTTTTGTAGGTCGTTTTGTGATCGCTGCGGTTTTTTTTTGTGTGGCAGTCCCTTTTGACATAACAAACTTTATTTTCCCAAAAGTCTGCTTTTCCACTATGAGTTTAATTAAGGCAACTTTTTGGGTTTTTGGGGGCCTGTTTTTTTTTCACTTCCCACTTTTGTTCTTGCTGTCCCCCGTTTTTTGACTCCCCCGACTATTTTGAAATTTTTTTTTCCTAATTTGTCCTCCGATTTGCCCCTGTCACGACTATACGCTCTCTCGATCATGGCCTCAGCACGGGGATGCCTTTTACATTATAATTCAGGACTTCACACCCAAAAATCTTCAAAGACTATTCCCCCAAAAGGGGAATTTTTCCGTTGTTTTTTGGGGGGTTTTTAATTTTGGGGATAGACATTTTTCCAGTACTGAGCTCTTAAGTTCTCCACTTTTTATTTGAGTTCATGCTTTTGTCGGAACCTGACCTGTCGGGGTTAAACAGAAAGTAAAATAGAAACGTTACAAGCACAATGTTTTGCTTAGGAGTATTTCCCCCGAGCTCAGGATTGGGCCATAGAGTCTCATTGGAATTCCCGGGTTACTATAATTAAATGGGGTTTCGCCAAATTAAAGAACGGTTATAAATTTTTACTCCCCCTTCCCCCAATCAGCCCCGTCCTTGGAAGCCCCATAAAAAAGGGGGCAGAAAAGTAGAAAGACTATATTGCGATTTTTCATTAATGTCATAGAAGAAAATTAAATCCATAAGACAATCTAGAGAGGGGAATAACCCCCCATTGAACATACGGGGAAGAGGGGGAAAAAATATAAAAATTTAGAAGTGCTTACCTTCCCTTTTTTTGAAGTGAGATTAATTTTAAAACCCAAAAGGGAGAAACTAATCAAAACCCATTTTAAGCGGACCCCTTTAACGTTCAGGGGGAAATTTAAAAGGGGATTGTGGGGAAAAAAAAAGTGCCCGTGAGATTGTGCGGGGGCGTGCAGAGGGGTGCCTTTGTTCTAAAATAAGGGGGACAACCAGACCCCCGGGGCTGCGTCGAGGCGGAACTAAAGAGGCTCATCCCCGTTTCGGGGAAGGATTAGTGGCGGGACTTCCCCTGAAGAGGTGGGCAAAAAGGATAAAAGGAAAAAAGGGGGGCACGCAAGTTTGGACAAATGGGGCCAGTGCGCGAGAGGTGGCGGCACGCTCTGTTCCCCCCCTCCACCAGGACCGAGCTGTGGCAGCCTCTCGGTGCAAAAAAAACCCATCAGGAAGGGAGTAGCTGGAGTGTGCAGCAATTCGGAGAGAGGAAAAATTTGACTCAGGGAAGCATGGTCAGAGCAGCCGGGGGGGGGGTGCTCCATCCGAGAGCACCCCCCAGAGTGCGGCCCCCAGAGAAAAGCGTAGTGTAAAACCCCGGGGGCTACCCGAAAAAAGGGGCCGAACGTTCCGTGTCCTGGTACAGCACATGGCCACAAAGAGTGATAGGGACGGGCGAAAATTTCACCCTGATGTTTTCCAGTAATATTTGGAGCCACATTGGGCTCGTACGACGTGGCCTTACCCTTGTCACCCTGCAGAGGGGAAAGGGTTTTTCCCCGGTTCCGACCTCTGTACGTATGGGGCCCCCGCCAAGCACTGCCACCACCACCCTGACGAGACGGGAGGGGATTTTTGCATAGCCATGTCGGGCTCAGATGGGCCTGGCCCCCCTCCGGCTAACAGTATATGGGGTATGGGCCCGGAAGATACCCCGGGGGAACCGACCCCCGCCACAGAAGCAGACCACCGTCTACCGGACCCCCCTTTTGGCAGCCTGCACCGCTTTTTTTGTGGTGTACAGATTTTAAGGGCATCTACTTTGGGGGGACTCTGACACGATAAATGTAAACCAAACTTTCCGTTTTCTGACCCTTTTTTTACCTCACAAAACCTTTGTTTTTACTGTTTAATCCCCTGTTTAATCTTTACCTCCTGCGTTTTTGGATTCCCTGTTAATAAAGCTATAACCCTTGTCGCCTCTGTCCCCTTTCTGCATCCGCAACCAGTCCCCCCATTGGCATATAGCAGGTGCGTCTACTCGCAGAGTGGGAAAAAACCCGCGGTCAGGGGGGCCAAAAGGGTCAGTATACCTGGGGGGGAAAGTTGGGGACCTCCCGAAAAATTTTTGGGCAACACAACACTTGTTATGGGATGGACTGAGGGGGGAGGGGAAAAATGAGAATGCACCCCAGCCCCCCCGGGTACATAAAAAGGGGGTTTCCTGTTGACTTTGAACGGAGGGCAAGGAGCCCGTCATTTTGGCCCCCCTTAGCGTGCACCTTCAAAAGGGGTTTTAGATTTGGGAAAATGTACGGAGACCCCACAGATGTTGGAGAGTTGCGATATACTTATTTAGGCATGTCTAAAGGGGGGGGGCCTTGATCCCCTAATAAGCCTGAGGGGACCATGCTGCGTTTTCTACAGACGGTGAGGCGGGGGGGCACTGACTAGTGCGCGGCCAGCTGGGGACAGGTTTGAGGGATGCGTGCTTAAAAAGCCTTGCGTGGCGTCTGCGAGAAACCCCCACATGACCTTTCAGTTTGGGGGAAAAACGCGCAAAAGGGGCAGGGTGGGGGCGACCCTTAGCAGGGTGGTCCGTGCCATGAAGTATTTGTTGTCATTGCAAAGAAAAACTTCTTATTATATGTGAAGGAGACTTTTTGCGCCTGACGTAGTGGCGATGTTGTGTAAATTTCCTTTTTAATTTTTTATAAAAAAATTAGTTTTCTGTTTAGTTTCCTTTGTTTTGTTCCTGTTGTGTTAAAAGCTGTAATATGTGCTTTTTTCCTTACCTCAGTTGAGAGTAAAGCTTGATACCCCCGCAATGCTCGGGAAAGTTCCTTGCAAAGGTGTGGTAAAAGCGTGAAAAAGGTTTTGGCCCGCACCCAACAAGGCACCCAGATACAGCGTACCCGATCGGGAAAAACCAGACACCACAGATCCCAGGACACCCAGAAAACCCAAAAACCCCGGACACGAACTATCGCAAGACTCTGGGGAATGCAGAAAAATTCTTTAGTGCAGTTCCCAAAAAATAAAAAGTTAAAAAAGAGAATAGCCCGAGAAAACTCACGTGCAAATGAATGATGAGAACATAGCTATGGAAGTTAAAAAATAAGATGTTATTGTTAAAGTGTTTTTGGGGAAGTAAAATCAGATGCCCGATAAAGATAATCAGACATGGGGTAAAAAAATTTGACAAGCGAGAGTCCCATCAGCTTATTAGTGGATATGTCAATAAACATAAAAAAAAGAAGAAACAGCGAAAGAATGTGGGAAAATTAAAAGCTTA
The DNA here is from genome assembly GCA_033576555.1 of Oophaga sylvatica. Lineage (NCBI taxonomy): Eukaryota > Metazoa > Chordata > Amphibia > Anura > Dendrobatidae > Oophaga > Oophaga sylvatica. The sequence continues at coordinate 7,265 of JARQOD010002657.1, read as the reverse complement.
TAAAAAACCCCAGTTTTAAACCAAGTTTTTCTACAAGAAACTTTACAATATGAGAAAAAACAGCAGTGACATGAAACATTTTCAAGATGGAAGTGATATTACAGCTAAGAACTATTGGGAAAATATTAAGGAAAGCCCCATAGCAGCAATTTTATTGTAAATTTTCCGATTCATATACGCTTTTTAAAAAAAGCATAAACAAGACCAGAACTGGGGTTACTTAGGTTTGTGAAAACAGACTCATAGATGAATATCAGAGAAGGAAAGGCAAAACAAAGATTTTCTACTGAAAAAAATAATGGGGAAATGCTTTAAACTAAAGAACTTAAAAAACCCTTAAAAAACAAAGAATGTTAGAGTAAGGAAAAAAAAGGCTTTAAAGAAAGATTGTACCCCCTTGGGGAAACAGAACGAAATTACACTATAAAGTAAATAAAAAAAGGTGAAAAACCAAAATTTTTGATTTTTGTGAAAATAAAATTGGGGAAGGGGCATTAAAATAAGTAAGAAATCATACTTGGTTGGTTTATTGATTCAGGAGCAGCGAGCCATATGACAAGTGCAAGAATTTTTTTATGATCTTGATTTTTTAAAAAAAAAAAGTAGCCTTTTCTTTTAGTGGGGGAACAAAAATAACCTAGAAGGTACGGACAAAAAAATCTAACTGTTTAAAAAAATTGGACAAGATCAAAAAAACTTGTACACGATGTGTTGTAATTTTAAAAAATTGGGGAAAGGGGATTATTATCTTGAAAGTTTAACAGCAAAAGGGGTTACAGTAAAATTCAAAGACAATGATGTGCAAAAATTCAGGAAACAATTGATAAAAAAAGCAAGGGATGAACAATAATCATTTTGACAAACCAAAGGGGAAAGATGAAGGGGTTTGTCACATGATTACAAAAACGTATTCATTTGGCATAGCGTTAGGACATAGACCCCAGACGTATAAGGGGGAATACGAGAAAAGAATTGACAAAAAAAATTTTAAAATATCAATTGCCAAAATTTCCGTAAAAGGTGAAGTTTATAAAACCAAACCCCAAAGGGTATTATTCCAAAAAAAAAGTGAGATGAAAAAAGAAAACCCCCTTGTTTTTGGGCATACTGACATATGTGGACCAATGAAAAGACTACACGGAGGCAATAGATACATTTCTTTTATAGACGACTACCAAGATTACAGTCAAACAATTAAGAAAAAAAGTGATTTTTTGATAAATTGTAGACTATGTAACAAGATCAAGCAACAAATTTAAAGGAAGCAATTGTCATAGAAGTAAAAAAAGGAATGAATTTAAGGCCCCTGAACAAAGAACTAAGACAAAATGGATAGAACATCGAAAACTGTTCCAACACACCTGAAAAAAATGGAGACAGAAAGGAAAAAAACAGAACTCTAAAGAAATGAGAATGTATGCTGAAGTTAAAAAACCCCCAGAAAATATTGGGGACGCAATGACAGCTACTAAAGAACCGTTTTTTTTTTCCAAAAACTGAAAAAAAAACTCCATATGAACTGTGGCAAGGTAAAAAACCAAGTGCAATCTTTTAAAAATTTTTTTTGGATGTAAAGTTTTTTTTTTCATTAAAAAAAAAAACTTTCCAAATTTAAAAAACGACCATGGAAGGAATATTGTTGTATATAGTGAAAACTGCAAAGGTTAGAACCTGCCCCCAAAAACAGACAGAGTTACGAAGTAACAGGTGGACATTCTTAAGGGGTTTTAAAAAAGACATTAGATTTCTTTTGACACAAAAAAAAGAGAAAAAATAGTGACTTTTAAAAAAATACTGATGAAAAAAAGCGAAAAAAGAAAAAAAAAATTTTGAAAGTGAAGAATCAAAAAATACAAAAAGATACGAATCAAGACGTTCAATAAGAAGAACAAAGGAAACCACCAAAAAAAAAATTCTCATAAAAAGACACGTTAAGAAAAATTTTGAACCACCCCCCCCGGGGAAACATATCTAAATTTCCCCGAAGAAGAAGTAAAAATGGATGAAGTAACAGAAACAAAAATTTTAAACCTGCATGTTTTAAAAACAGGACACTAAAGATTTGCCAGAAAAAGAAAAGCCATAGGATGTACATGGATTTTTAAAGTAAAAACGTGGGGTACAATAATAAATTATTGTGGTAGTGTTAGCCAAAAAAAACGATGTGTATTTTTCCCCTCCAATTTGCAAGAGTTTTTAAAAGGGATCCCTTTTTTTGGAAAATAAAATTAATGTTGAAAACTTTCAGAGCGCAGAGGCTCCTTCTTGGGGAATTACATTTGGAATAATAAGAAAGAACATTGAGCTTACTATAGAGGAAATTTTTAAACCCGGGGGAGGTTATGCCTTCAAAAGATAAGAAAGGGGAAATAAATTTTTTTTTTCTTACAAATGGAGAGTGTGTGAATGTGTTATTGGCTTTGGGGAGCCTTTCCCCGGAAAAGGTGTAACTGTGTCATAAAATGATTAAAAAACCGGGTTTAAATTAGTCAGTGAAAAAGTTTAAAATTCTAAAAATTTAATTTCCCCCATATTTTTCTTCCCTGTCATTTAAAAAATGACCTTTTGAAAGACTTTTAAGTCTGTCAAACAATGTCATTTAGAAAAATTTTTTCCCCGGGGCGTGCCCATTTCACCCTGATGTATGTTGTGTAGATTCCCCCTTGTTTGTAGTTTTTGCGGGGTTTCCCCAATTGAAGCTCCGGGCCCCCTTGACTTTTATCTGTACCCATTTTGGGGGTTGTAATGAAAAGGAACCCATGACCTTATACCAAATTTTTTGGGTTTGGTACCGGACTGTTTTTTTTGGAAAATAGGGGGGTACAAGTTTTGCATTTTTTGTTTTTACTGGAATGTCCAGTCACTGGGGGGAAAAAAGGACACTTCTAAGAGTTTTTTTAAGTTAGGGGGCTGTTTGTAGGGGGAGTGGGAGTTTGGGGAAATTTTCTTTCAATTTGTGGTCCCGTGGGATATGGGTTGGAGATCAGCACCAATTTTCCTTAAAATCATGTGGGGGTTTTTTGTGACCCCGAGAGGTACCCTTTTTTGTCCCCTGTTTTTTAACCGGAGGTTGCTTCTTGGGGTTTTGTAGCCTGTGGATTTTTCACTATTTCCCCCGGATGGTACCTTTTTTGGAATGTATTCCCAGAAATCAGTGTGTTCCCCGTCTTTACTGTCTGAACAATCCGAATATATCTCGAGTTTTTGTAGAGATGGTTTTTTTTTTTGTGTTTTGGATAAAGCTTTCCATCAAAAGGTTTTGGGGGCGCCTGTGTGCTTTGGTAAATTGATGTTTGTATGGGTTGTCCTTGTGTTTTGGGGCAAGTCCGAAAAGTATTTGAGACTTTGAAAATTTTTGGGGGGGAGCTTGTTTGGGGGGGTATTTGTTGGTTATTGTGGAAGGTGACAGTCTCTTTGACCTGTCCAGTTATTAGCAGATACCCTTAGGGGAAGTATGAAAGGGTTTTTTAAAAGGGAAGATGACAAAAACTCCCCCTCCAGTTTCGCCAAAAATAGGTTGGAATTGTGGGGGCTTTTTTTTCCCATGGCGTGCCATGCACTGTTGGTTTTTAAAAATTTTTTCCAAAAAAAATAGTTGGGATGAAGCAAAACCCCGATAAAATTTCAGTTTGGTTCTGTGGCCGATTGTTTTTTGAAGGAAATATTTTCTGCTTGATTCATCCTCATAAAAATTTTTGGAATAGAGAGACTCTAGTCATGGGGGCTATATGTGTCCCTTGGAAGTGGCCCAGCGCTGACAATTTGCAAAAATATCCGTGGGCCCCCGGGTATAGCTGGGGGTGCTCCCACCAAGGGGGTTTTAAAAATTTTTCCCACCCAGCGGAATTTTCTCAGTTAAATCCCAATACCAGAGGAGGGGGCCCCCAGGTTACTTCTTTGTGTATTTTAGGAACTGTAAAGGGGACCCTTTTTGGGGGTTGCTGGTATATTTCCCCGTGTGGGATGAAAGAATCAAACCATTGATGATGGGGTTTTTTTTTCCTCGTGTATTGTTGGTGGATTTCCCTAATGGGTGTAGTATTTTTATCCAAGGTTGTCGTTTGCTTCCTGGATTAATCTGTCGTGTTCATGATGACTGTAGCTCCCCTTTGCCGCTGGTTTGATGTGTTTTTTGTTTTGGCTTTAAGGATTTTTATGCTTTTTTTTCCCCTCCTCTTATTGTTTGGACTTTATTGTCTGCCAAAATGTCTTTTTAACTTTTTTCGGAAACATCTATGTAATGATCCAGATTGGGTTTTGTGCCGGTTGGGGGTCCAGTTTGTCCTCTTTTTTTTTTGCTGTGTTATTCAATTGTCTTGTAAAAAGATCTGCATGGTTATGAAAGTTCTTTGATCGCAATTGGGGAAAAAATTTCTCGATGCATACAAACTGAGCCGACCGCGTTTTGTAGGAAAAAATGTTTCCCTTTGATGAAAATGCATTTTCCGGTTTGGGTTGTATTGTGGGGGGTTCAAAAAGAGGGCAATGTATTAAAGATTTAAAAATGGGGGCTTACTTCAGCTAAATTGGGACCTGCTTTTTCCCCTGAGTTTTCCCCTTTCTTTTCTTGTTAAAAATAGGTGATGTTGTAAATTATTGTAAAATTCCTGTGCTCCCCTTGATGAAACGTGAACCCGGTCCTTTTTTGGGGTCCTGGGGGAAATTTATCTCTTATGGATGGTCCTTTTCTTGTGGTAAAAAAACCAATGAGATTTTTTCCGCAGTCTCTCAGATGTCTTAGCAAAGTTTCTGTGAAAAATGGGGGTTGTAGGATATTTTGTTGGTTTCCTTACATGAGGCCTTTGGGATTGGGTTTTTCCTTTTTGCATCTGGATAGAAAAAAGATGTCGCTGTTCAATTTTGCCAGTTTTTTCAGGGGATTTTTCAAATCCATCTGTGATGGGGACATTGGGGTATCTTCCATTTTAGGGTAAAATAATAAATTATTTTGGTCCCGGGTTTTTGCCAGAAAAATCGTGTGTTTTTTTTCCTCCAATTATGACAAAGCATTTTAAGGTGAACCTTTTTTTGGTAAAAAAATTTATTTCCAAGCTTTCAGAGCGAGGGGGGTCCTTTTCGGCAAGATTACATTTGGAATAATAAGAAAAACATTTGATGTTTACATAGAGGAAATTTGTTAAGACCGGAGGGGTGAGCTTCAAAGATAAGAAAAGGGAAAATCAAATTAGCATTTTTTACAAATGGAGAGTAGTGTGATGTGTTTTTGGGGTATCGGAGCCCCTTTTGGTGAAGGTGTGAACTTTTTATGTAAGGTCATAAAACGGGGTGTTAATTGAGTCCAGTGTTAAAGTTTTTAACACCCCAATAAGTTTAAAATTCCCCCAATTTTTCTCTCCCTGTCATCCTTAAAATGCCTTTTTTTAAGACTTTAGTCTGTATACAATGCCCCTTTCCCCGAGAAATGTTTTCCCAAGGGTGTCCATTTATTCCTGTCGTAGTCGTGTAGATTCATCCTTGTTTGTATTTGTAGCTACAAAAAAGGATACAACCCTGGCAATAGATGAAAGATCCCGGGCACAAGAATCCAAGAAAACCCCTGGTTACAAATAGAGGGACACAACGGGGGCCCTCGTGGTCCATACAACCCCCCCATGGCATCCCCAAAGGGAAAATTTTGGATCCCCCAACCATATTTCCACAGGGGCCACAAATTAAAGAATATTCCCGAACTACCACTCCCCTACAAACAGCCCCCCCCTTTGGAATTCCTTGTCAGAAGTGTCCTTTTTCACCATCATGACTGGGGCATTTCCATTTAACAACAAAAAATGCAAAACTTTTCCCAAATATTTTCCCCAAATAAGTCGGTCCAAAACAAATCTGGATTAAGGTCATGGGTTCCTTTCATGTAATCCTCCAATGTGGTGAATGTACAAGTCAAGTGCCCGGAGCTAAAAAAATTTTTTGGGGAAAAAACCTGCAAAAACCAAAAAAGGGTGATTACCAAAATAATAGGGAAAGGGGCACCCTTGGGAAAAAATTTTTTTGGAAAGGGGATTGTATGAAGCTTTAAAAATTTAAAAAAAGGCATTTAAGGATGACGGGAGAGAAAAATATGGGGGAAATTTAAAATTATTAGGGGGGTTAAAACTTTTACCTAGGACTCAACTTAAAACCCCCCGGGTTTTTTTTCCTTTTCTGACACAGTTCACACCTTCACCAAAACCCGTAGCCAATAAACATTTTCACTAGCTTTTCCTTTGTAAGAAAATTTTTAATTTATTTCCTTTGCTTATCTTTTAAGGTCACACCTCCCGGCTTAAAAAAAATTTCCTACTATAGAAACATCTTTTTGTCTTTTTTTATTCCAAATGTAATCTTGCCTAAGAAGGGCCCTGCGCTCTGAAGTTGCGAAATATTTTTTTCTGGTTAGCCCAAAAAGGTATCATTAAAAAATGCTCTTGTAAAATTTGGGGGAAAAGTATTACATCGTTTTTTTTGGCAAAAAAGGTACCCAAAAAATTTATTTGTACCCATGAAATGGAAGATACCCAAGTACGACAAGATGGTTTTTAAAAAAATTTCCCGAAAAACTGGCAAAAAACGCGAATTTTTTATGATGCAAAAAGGGGAAAATAACCCAAAAAGGCTATATAAGGGAACCCAAAAAAAATTTTCCAAAACCCCAAAAAATCCAAAATTAAAACCTTTTCATTTTTTTTTCCCCCAAAAAAACCAAAAAAATAAAAATTTTTAAACCTTTTAAAAACCAACCCCCAAAAACCCAATTCTCAAAAATTTTTTCCTACTCTTTAAAAAAAAAAAACAATCAAAAAACCTCAATTTAAAAAAACCAACAAATCATTTTAAAATTTCCCCAATCCACAATACAACCAAACCAGGGGAAAAAAAGCACAAAGGGGCTAAATTTGTCCCCCAAAAAAAGTGGTACGGTCAGTTTGTGACATCGGGGGGAAATTTTTCCCAAAGCGACTCAAAGAACTTTTAACCGCAGATTTCACTTCACAAAACTTGAATAAAAGAAAAAGAAAAAGAGGGGAAAAAAAGGGCCCGAACCCCCGGCAAACCAAACTGGATATTACATAACTGTTTCCCCCAAAAAGTTAAATCTGAATTTTTTGGCAGACCCATAAAGGCCCCCAAAAATACAGCAGGGGGGAAAAAAAGCTATACAATCCTTTTAAAACCAAAAAAAATATTTATCAAACCAGGGACAAAGGGGAGTCGTCATATGAACACGCAGATTTAACAGGAAGAAAAAACTCTTGGATATAAAATATACA